>JAULBZ010000016.1:0-23712 GCA_032360805.1 Neoturris breviconis
TATTTACTTATATATTTATTGTATCAAGTTTATTTACCTATTTATAACTATGTTGTAAGAGATTGTTCTACAATAAAGAAATAACTTATTTTACACTGCTTTATTCAGTTAGTACAGTACAGTACAGTTTTGTGGGATATAGTCTTACTTCTATTATTTATCTACTCCACAGAAAAAAGATATAACTTTGTAAGTGTACAGAAAAGTTTTATTGTCGTTTTCATCCCAGTGAGCAAAAGCTCAGTAAAAACGCTAGAACAACGTTAAAATTGCAGACTTTGAACAGGTTTTTGCCCCCCTGCTTCCTACAAAAATATATAACATGTGATGAAACAGAATAAACGAGGTTGGTAACTATCACGTGCGTTTCAATAGCAAAGAGGCAATATGGTCATTTATAAAAAAAATGCAACCAACCTTGTTCCCAGGATTTCTCACCTTTTAAAAGAAATATGGTAGAGCAAAAAGAAACTAGGCGCTCTTCATTATTTTTAAATAGTGAAGTGAATCTCGATTATGTTTTAGACCCTCTCATACCTCTAAATTGCAAAATTTTCCGGGGCTTCGCCCCTGGCCCCACTTGGGGGGCTTACAGCGCCCCCCAAGACCCCCAGCTGCATGAACGAACTTTCCTACGGAAAGTTCGGAAATTTAGCTTTGCTAAATTTTTCAAAATTGTGACTAACTCCTAAAAAATCCTGTATCCGCCCCTGAAAAGTAATGTTATTTATATTTTAAGCTCATCAGAATGAGATTAACTTGTATTTTTGCCTCGGAATCCTTGTCTTCTAAAACCAGAAAACATATCAAGATAAAACAGATACCTTAAGGGAAGAAAGTGTTTGTAGAACAAAAAAATGTGGAATTAAAGAGTGCGAATCGTACCTCGAAAAAGTTAAAGAATGCGGAATTAAAGAATGCGAATCAGTCATTTTTTTTGGTACTTAATTCATTTAAAAAATAATTGTTTCTCGTAATGTAAATTAATAAATCATGTGGAACGCTTGAAAAATGCGGAATTTAAGAATGCGAAAATCTTGAATAATATGGAGCTTTGAAAGGAGGAGAATAGCCAGTTATTATGCTCATTTATTTCTATTTTTCTCCAGCTATATTACAACATAGTCAACATATGTTCTAATCATGATCTAGTTTAAAAATGCTTAGAAATAAAAAATGGCTGAAAGGGATCATTGATTCCCTTTAAAGAAATTATAGAGTAGTGTAGAATATTTATGTACGAAAATATCTCAGAATAAGCCGTAAGTTTCCCGATAAATACTTGCCTTCAATCAATCGTAAAATCAGATGAATTCTTAATCCTCTTCTCTCTCTAAGATCTTCAGAGTGAATAACAAGTATTTTTTCTAGAAAATATATATTTTAGATACCTGATAAGGAGCACTCTATTACTGCACTTAAATAATACAATAAAAGATATGGTTAGAAATTTGTACTAGGCTAGACATAGCCACCTCCCTCAAAAATACCAAAAATACCAGAAAGATATAAATTATCGCGAATATAAATCATATGAATTTCTTTCTGTCTTTTATATTGGATTCCGAAGTATAACTAGTGCAATTAGGGAACAGAGAATAGTAGTCATGAAACTTTGAAACATTTTTTAAGTTTTTTCTCTTTTGACTTAAGATTTTTATTATTAGATTAGAGAGGGTGGGGGTATATTCTTAAAAAATCATACATCGACGGGGTCCTAATTAATCGAAAAGAGCAGTGATTATTTTTCGAAAAATGGAGTTTACCCGTTCTCCCCCCTCCCCCACCTCCCCTACTACTATTAGGTCACAGATAGTAATAGATTGCATTTATCAAAATGTATAGAGAATAATGTTTTTGAATGGCTTTGTAAAATACAAGGCTAATATCTCCAATATTGACAAAATTTTATTAGCTTAGTCTTTGGAGGCGAGCATATCTTTTCAATCATTTTTGTACTGGTGTAAAGTTTCTGGTTTTAACTTAAACAACGAAAAAGAATAGTGAGTCAGAAAATACTCTTAAAAGTTGATATTTGGCATTGTATGTGTATGGAGATTCCAATCAGATAAGCAAAACATGTTGTCAGTTTTTATTTTGTTTAATTTACACTGAAGTGTCTGGCGTACATCTTCCAATTATATTAATTTTTAGGGTCGTTGGAAGCCGTCATTAAATATTGCAACATTGTTAAAATCAATACAGTTATTGATGAGTCATCCTAATCCAGATGATCCATTAATGGCAGATATAGTTAGTATTTTGTTTATTTATTTACCAACAGCAATGATAAATGTTTGAGAAGAGGGATCTGAAATTTAATGCCACATCCACAATTTAGAGGCTCTATGCACAATGTTTCCTTTGCCATGGAATATTTTCCCGAAACTACAAATAGTTAAATGGTACACTCCGAACTGAAGAAGCAAAAAGACCATACTTAAACAGTTTATGTTTTTAAAAACTTTTTACGATTCCCGAACCAAATTAACAAATTTTCTCCATACATTTCGATCCTCCATTGTACTACACTTTTTTTTATAAACAATCCAATTTTTATGTCATCCCAAAAATTGTTTAGCAAATATTGGAAATTCGCCTCAAAAAATTGTTTACCAATTGTTTAGCATCATTTGCAGATTTTAAAGCAAATTGTTTACAGTATTTTAGAAACAGAAAGAGTGGACCATTTTTGATGCTATATTAACACCACAAGTTCACACAAGAACAGATAATTACACAGCATCCTTACATATCTAATGTAGCCTTAAAGCTTTCTGATTTCTTGCTGATGAACATAAGTAAATGAGATTTGATATCACCACCAAATATTTTTGGTGCAGCTTCATCAGTGAATTCAGTAACAAGTGCAATTGATTCTCCTTTTACAAATGCTTTAATGTCCTCAGCTGTTGCAGCACCATCATAATCAGCACGTAAATCATCAAACTAGAAAAAAAATATTAATAAAGTGTTCCATAACCAATCACTGTAGAGGAGTATTTTTTACTCTAACTGGTATGGTGGAGCTGAAATGTTACTGGTCAACCTCTCACTAAACTTCCATTATGAATTCTTACCTTCTTGATAACAATAATTTTATCACCAGTAACGTCATATGCACTACCAGCATCAACAGCAGCAATTCCAAATTCAGTATCGTCAACGGAATCAGCAGCAGAAAGGTAAGCTTTGGCTAATTCACTTTCTCTATCAGCAAAGAAACCAAGAACAGCAACATCACGATCAGCAACGAATTGTGCAACTTTTTCAGCTGATTCTAAATCTGTGGCTGGTGGTCCAGTTTTTTTGTTTAACCAAGCAACAATTTCTGACTCAGTTCTTCCACCTAAAAATATTAAAGTCCGTTATTTACAACAGAAACTTGCATATCAATTTTAAGAATGGGAAGGCAACTAAAAAGAACTTCAGTCAATAATACCAGAAAATAAAAGTTAGTAAAACAATTAAATAAAAACAATTGTATTGACTTAATTATTCAATCAAAAGACTTTTATTTAATTAATGTTTTGTTGCATAAAACAGCTGATTATATATAATCAGATTACAGTAACTATGACGTGTATATACTTTTTAAAGCACATGGGAAAGAATTGATAAATATATATGTGTGCTTTAAAAACACATAAGAAAAATTTGACTAACAATTAGGAAAACTGTATAGTAATGGCAACAACTGTACAGTAATGTTTTAAAACGCGTTTTTTTATTAATTATTCATACCTCCATATTCCATAACAGTTCCTTTTTTGAAGAATTTTAATGTTGGAAAGCCTTGAATTCCATATTTTTCAGCTAATTTAGTTTCAATGGTAGCATCTACTTTAGCCAGTTTAACATCAGAGTTGGCTTCCTTTAATTTGCCAGCTGCTTTTGCATATTCTGGAGCCAGAGATTGGCAGTGACCGCACCATGGTGCATCTAAAAAGTAAATATCAAGTATTATCAACTTTAGGTAAAAAGAGAAAAAGGGACAGAATAGAGACCAACCACAAAATAGCCTGCTTTTCTGACACCTTAACTCAATATATATCTCAGACCCTGCACAAACCTAATACCCCGTATTTAAAAACTGCTGCTTATTATCGTACATTGTGATGTTCAAAATAATACTGACAAAACCAAAAACTCATGACTTAGTTTGTTTTTAAGGACAGAGAGAAGCAGTCCTCTTTAGACTATAATAAGTAGCTGTATGTGTAGCTAGAACAAATCAAACAATTAATAATAAGTATATCAAATGACAAGTAGACAATGACATGGTTAGAACACGAAAATAATAACGAAATTGCAAATCATTTTAGCTGTTTAACGACGGTATTTTTTCAGTCAAGTAATAGGAACTCGTGTAGTTACATGTCAGAAAAACAAACTTACATAAAAAAATCTACAAATATACTAGCAACAAAGATTTACTTACAAAATTCTACTAAAACATTTCCGTCTGCAGGTACAGCTTCATCCCAATTATCGGTAGTTGCTACTAAAACACCTTCTTCTTCCTTAACTTCGCAATATGCGCTAATAAATAATGCTAAAAATATAAAACACTTCATTTTGAATTAGTAGTTTTCAAAATGATACACTCTGCACTTGCTTCACTGAGAATGTTTTGTTTTGAAAGGAGCAACGACGTGTTATTGTGGCAGGAAGAAGGCAGCCATCATGCGCGCGCAGAGTTTCAAATCCGTGTGGACTTTTGATTGGTTTCGAAGTCTAAAGAACGTTTGTCTCGTGTCAGCAAATTTGTCTTGCTTGCCTAAAACTAATTCTCATAATTCAAGCCGTATGATACTGATCATCACTTTGTTTGTTTATAATGTAAGCGAGTAAATATAAGAACTCCTCCACAAATCATAATAACACAGTTTAATATTAACCTAATTTCTCTAGATTGACTCTGCTATGAAGAACAGCGATAAACCATTAACAGTCAGTGTGCAGTGAAAACGAAACACGTAGGTTTCTCTACTTTTCAGGAAGAAATTAATTTGTGTGCAACAAGGAAGTTATTGTATTGCATTAAGTTCTACTTTAAGCAATCAACGCCTCGTTTTCATGCATTTATGGATAGGTCTATTGGTTTTGTGCGATCAGGCCTATTTTATTAATAGCTATAGGGAAAACAAACAGGGATGGTATGGGTTTTGGGGTGTGTGGAGGGGTCGTCACGCACGGCATCTCACTGCGCAGCGTGTGATCGTGCTGAAAACTGTATTTGTTGGGTGTGTGTAAAATACAGCTAAATCTCCCACTTCATCTTTTTACTGGGGTAGCTAGTTATAGAGGGTAAGCATTCTTGGCAAAACCTTATTCTAACGGTCACTAAATTCAAAATATTCGAGTTTGTGAGTTTGGTTGTTAAGCATAAATACGCTCATAAGCAGTTGAGTCCTAGTCGGTTACTCTTATTTGCAGGGTGAAGGGGATGCAGGTAGCGAATATTTCTTGAATAATCAGGTTCGTGTATATTCTACACAGAACCATAACAAACAAATCAAACTGATTAATACATCAAATCTAATCTTCTGGGTAATAAACACATGTTCTAAAAGGTGTTACCACCATAAAAAAGTAGCTTTTTATGTATTTAAGATGTATCTAGTGAAAATAAAGGATAGTCTAGCTAGCTAAGAAGAGCACTAGAATCTAGTACTAGAATCTTCAAAAATTAAGAAACTTTTACTACTACAAATTATTCCTCCTTTTTGGGATAAGAAACTTTTAGGATTGGCATGTTGGTGTTGTTTCGTGATACAACAAGAAGCTAGACGAATATTGAATTCTATTTGACGATAAATCTGAGGATTACCTCGAACTTGATGATTTTAATGCAATTAGATGATTGATTTTTTTAGTAAGCTACAAGATGCAATTAATACAAACTTACTCGTTATTATTATCCATTTTGGTCTCTATACTTTAAGAATATTTGCAAAAATTAAGAAACTCTTTTAGAAACTTTTAAAACTAAGTTTTGACGTCATATTTTAGAAACTTTTGCTACTAGGTCCTTCGCTAGGTTTCTTATAAAAAAAAAGAACATGTATTTGCAAAAATAACTTTTTCTTTTCTATTCTTTTTCGCTTTTCTTGGTGCGCTAATTCGGTAGTTAGATATATGTCGGATCATTCATTAAAACTACGTCAAAACAACGTCGACGCCATTTCGATCTAACGGATATCCATAACTGTATACGGTAGGGTTTCAAGCGATGGATTGGAAACCCTTCCCTTGTCGGCACACGATGTCAAAAGAATGTGGAAACAACATCAAACATCAAACAACTACCATCTACTAAAGATTCTACCAACAAATTTTGAGTTCTAACTAAAATTCATAGCAATCAACCTTGTTCTCAGGACTTGTGGCCTTTTTGAAACACAAAAGAATGGCGCTCTTCCGAACTGTACCTTTATTTTTAGATTATAATAGAAAATGTCTTTTGTGATATGATTTCTTTAAAATACTAAAAACAGATGTGCATAAAATATTGTTTATGCATACTTATATGTACAAAGCCTATGCATACAGCCTATGTATTTAACTGCTATTACAGTATACTACACAGTATACTACTTTCTTATATTTTATATCTCTATTTTATATACTTTCCTAAACCTTTAATTTTATGCATAATATATTTTTGTATTTTATAATCATTTATTTTAAGCATATGCATTTTCTAGAACTACTATGTGACCATGACCATGATAATATAAGAATAGCATTATACAGTATGTACAATGTAATAATTTCATTGTGGTAAGTTTAACTTTTGCTCAGTTTAGTGGGCTACTTCAAAGCTGTCACTGCTTTAAATGTTTAAATATTCAGAGTTTTTGTGCCAAAAAAATCCTCCTCCACAGTGATTACTTATTATTTTTATAGCTCTGTCCTGGTCAAATATTGTGTTATTTTAATTGAATTTGAGTTAAGTTACTGTTAGTTCTCTTGAGATACTGTATTTCTTGCGAACTAACAGTAGTCAAAAGCATAGCTCATTCAAATCCTAGTTCAAAATATTAAAAAAATTAAAATTTGAACAGGACAGTTATCGAAAGAGTAAATACCTAATCACTATGGAGATGGGTGTAGCTATGCTATAAATATATTGACAGTCATTTATATATTTTGGTAACGTACCTTAAACAGAAATATTAAATAATAATTTTTGTGATGAAATTTTAAATGTCAAGTGGTTATGACTGGCAGGAAAGAAATAACAGACCATATCCAAAATTTGTTCCCAGGGTTAGTCATGTGACCAAAACTTTCAATAAATCTTTCTTTCTAGATTTTATGCAACTTGACCAAGTTTTATGTTATTGCAAAATAATGAATTGTTGCTTTATATGGGATTTCCCTATGTTGAAATAGGTGGTCTCACGTTATGACTATATTTTTTGATCCACTGACGTAATCAAGTTGAAATTTTCACAATTGGTGTCTTATAGAGAGTTGGAAAAAATCAGAAACTTTTAATACTATTGCTTTAGTGGTTCAGACGTTATAAATAAAAATGTGCACTGTTGAAATAGAGTTAAAGCTGCTAAATTATCTGCTTTTTGAAGCAAATTTTAGAGATGGCTCCTAAGTGTTGACAACGTATATTATATTGCCATATTTGTCTTTATTCTAGATCCACTTAAAAATGTCTGTAACCTTAGGGATTTTATTGCCCAAACAAAAGAAGAAAAAATTAAAGTTTCCTGACAGAATTGCAGATCTTTGTAATGAAGCGAACATTGAAATAACTGAATTGGATGTTGAAAGTGATGATTTTAATAAACAAGGACCTTTTGATGTACTTTTCCATAAAGTCACTGATTTCTTTAATGAATGTTCAAACGATGAGGCTAAACGCAGAATTGAAAAAGTCAAACAATTTGCAGCTAATTTTCCGAATATGCATATAATTGATGAGTTTGAAGCAAGCGAGAAAATGACAGATCGAAAATACCAAACAGAAGTATTAAAATGTTGCGAATTAACATTAGATGGTATAAAGGTTTTTGTACCAAAAATTATTGAAATTTCTTCCAATTCCAGTTTAGAAGCTGTTCGAGAAATAATTACGTCTAATAATATGAAATTTCCAGTTCTTGCAAAACCATTAGTAGCAAGTTTAGCTGACGGTTCTCACAAGATGACTCTCATATTTTCTGAAGAAAATTTAAAGGATTTGCCTATACCTTGTTTACTTCAGGAGTTTTGTAATCATGGCGGAATTTTGTATAAAGTTTATGTTGTTGGGGATAGATTTAATATGTGCCAACGACCATCAATCAAAGATATTGACTGTTCAACAAACAAATCATTGATTTTTGATACAAGAAATGTATCGAAAACAGGCAAAGCATTTATTCCTGATCTTCACGAACATGACCCAAATTTACGTAAATGGTTATCATGTGATGATAATCCTGATATGTTAAACCGAACTGTGGTCGAAGAATTATGCAAAAGATTAAGAACTAAAACGAATTTGAAGTTATTTGGTTTTGACGTTCTTATCGAAAAAGGAAGCAGTAATTATGCAATAATAGATATGAATCAATTACCAGGTTACGGCGGTATTAATGAAAGTTATTTCCCAAAACATTTAGTTGAACTTATTCTAAAAGAAGCAAAAAAGTAACCATAAATAACTCAGAGTGTTCGAAATAAGAGCAAATAATCACTGTGGAAAGCCTGAAGCAAAGCTCAAAAATCGCTCCTTTGCAGCGATTATTTGCTCTTATTTTGAACACGGTCACTTCCATGTACTGGTGTTAGAAATAACCCAGTGAACAAAAACCTGTTCGAAGTCAGCAGTAAAGTTGTTCTACCATCTTTACGGCAGACTTTGGTCAAGTTTTTCTCCCTAGGAAAGGCTAATCAATCTGTTGGAGTAATTTTTGAGCAACGATTCAGGTTTTGTTGCTATAGTCTCAAAAATTACTCATACACAGTGATTATTTGCTGTTAGGGACCGTGTCAAAAATAGAATAGAAGTCAATGATCTAGCAATGGATTGGTTTCTTCATAATCAATTGCAAGCTCGTTTGACTTGGCACTCTTCTTCGTAGATTAATTTTTCTTAAATTTATTGATCGTGACTTCTTTAAAGCTGCTAAAATATCTGCTTTTTAAAACGAATTTTGGAAATGGCTCCTTAACTTGTTGTCCTACCCAGTGGCCAAAAACTTTTTCAAAGTCAGCAGTAAAGACGTTCGAAAAATGTTTTAGCCTAACTTGAGGCTCCTTCACAGTGATTATTTGTTGTTATTTTAAACACTGAATTGGTTAATTTATTTTTCAATTCCAAGATTGATGACTCAGCACAAAGAATTTTTATGTTTAGAAACAATACGGTCTATGAATTGTTGAGAATATTGTTCAGTGTTTCAAATAAAGAATGAATAATCACTGTAGAGGAGGAAATTTTGAGCATTGCTTTAGTATCAAAAATCTCTCCTCAGCAGTGATTATTTGCTCCTATTTCAAACACTGATTATTGTACTGCTTTTTAACGAATTTCTTTCATATACTTTTTAATCACTGGTTTACAAGTCTGAATCTGCCAGACATCGCTCGTGGAGAAGTGTTGTTTTGTAGTATGGTTTTCAGCTTAGAGGCCGAAAATTGCGCTCAAAAGCGCTCCTCCATCTAGGTAATGTTCGCCAACTGTTAAATTGTTACTTTTGTCACTTGACTCTTTTGAAAGTAACAAGATACCAGACAAGATACCAGATCCTAAACAGTCGTGTTTGTATAATAAGTTTTTATTGTGTCGATTTTTTTGTTGTATTGTAAGAGTAAAATTCATAGAATTTTTTTACTTGACACTTGATATTTTCACAGAATATATTTTAATATACCGGTAATATACCGGTATTTTAATATACCGGTCATCGCTGTGGAGGAGAGATTTTTCAGAATATTTTCAGCCGAGTTGGCTGAAAATATTCTGAAAAATCTCTCCTCCACAGTGATGACCGGCTGTTATTTCGAACCCTGATCAACCAAATATGTTTTGAAGCTTGGTATATTTTGATGAAGATATAGCAAAATAACTGTTGGGTATCACTTGTGGAGAAGTGTTTATTGAGTATAGTTTGCAGCTGCAAATCTGATACTGTACTCCAAAAGCACTCCTTCACAGGCTTGGGAACAAAATACACATATGGTCCTTCTCCAATTCTTTTTGACATTGACTAAATTTTGACATTGACAGGGTGATCACTCCTGAAAATACATGAAAATAATTTTGGTATCTGGAAATCACACGTATAAATTCCTGGAAATTTCCTGGAAATTTCAAAATTTCTAATATGTTCAACGCTTAAAAATTCTATGTGTAAACATCTGGTACAGCGGGGGAAAAAACGAACATATCGCCTGTAAATACCTGGATGACACGTGTACTTCCGTTCATAATATTGGGTGGCCACATTGAAATTGATTGACATTGATTAGATAGAGAAGTGTTCGAAATAAGAGCAAATGATCACTGCGGAGAAGGAATTTTTTAGCATAGCATAGCTTCAGGCTACATAGGCTGGCGTTATGCTCAAAATCCCTCCTCCACAGTGATTTGACATTAGTGGTCAGATTCAAGTATCAAAACTAATTCATAACTATTAATCGCAACTCGAAGTCTAAATCAAAATCGTCAGATTCGTTGTCTGTAGTAAATAAAGTTAAATCCTTGTGCTAGTTAGACTTCAGGCGGATGACGCATGTTATACGCTAATTCTACAAACTAAGCATTATATACTTGGTAAAGTAAATCAGGTTCTAACAGGATTTTTATGTACCATTTGATTTTAGCCTAAATGTATACATAACCACAACAACGATATTGGTAGTTTCAACTTCTGAGTTAGTTACAAGGCTGAATATAACTGCCGAACATCATCTTTGGTGTAGGTTTTTGAGTATAGTATTCAGCTTTATACTAAAAAAACACTCCTTCACAGGTGATGTCCGGCAGTTATATTCAGGCTTGAGTTGAGTGTGTTTTGTAAAGTATTTACGAATTAGACAAACCAACTTCTTGAGTAGACCTTGTTTTGTGTAATATTTACGATTTAGACAAATCACGAGTTAGTTCGAACGCGTTTGTTATGTATTTGCGAATTAGAAAAACCAATCTTTTGAGTTGTTGATTGACAGTGTATTTCACGCTAAACATGAGAAATACCGTGAATCAACGATCTTGCAATGGATTGGTTTCTTCTGTACGATTCGTTCATGTAACACTCTCCGGTGCAGTGTCATTTTTGTTGTATTTGTTTATTTCATTCTTTGGAAATGGTCCACAGAAATTTTTATATCATTATTATCCCAAAGGGCAAAAAATTGTTCAAAGTCAACAGTAAAGACGCTAGAACAACGTTGAAAAGGCGTTATTCCAGTGTCTTAACTGCGGACTTTAAACAAATATTTGCCCCCTGGGATATGAATTATTGTTTGAGTATAAATATATTTTTCCAGATAATGAATTTGTTTGCTTTGATATGTATTTATAGCCCATACTCTCCCGTTATTAATTCTAGGGAGGAGGTAAATTCTTGTTTTGGTAAGTAAAAAAGCACCACCCATTTACATTTATTAGGTTCGAGTTTTGTAAGGATTTTAGGAATTCCGGGATTTTATACAGACTCCCTGTTATTGGACCTCCCCTACAATTAGACACAGAAGAGTATGGGCTAAAACTTTCCATGAGTTCGTAATCGTCCTTTCAACATTCAAGACGAAACAGTTGTATTTTACTTTTAAATTGGTGGGTAGTTCCTTGGTAGGCCTATAGGCATCTCCGCGTATCCCAACGGGCAGAAATTTTGATCAGATTTAAAACTAGCGATTTTTCTCCCGGAACTGTTATACGCAGCCGAACGCTTAATTGAAATAATCCACTAGGCCTCTTAGGTGTATCAAAACCATAAAAGACCACTAAGCTCGATGTGCGGTATTTTCAGACCTAACAATCCATGTAGAAATTACTTCCGAATAAGAAGATTAATGCTGATTTCCACGTCGGAAAAGGAGACATTCCAAAAAAACATTTTGAAACGCAAACCCGCCAGAGAAAAGGAGAAACTTTCATGAATGGAACCTCCCGCAAAATTTTTAAGTTTTGCGGCGAGGATTAACTTTCGCTAATGGTCTATCCGAGAAAATTTCACGAGGATATTTTTGCGAATGGGTGGGTCAAGCTAAAAACTTTCGCGAATGGATTACTTCAAATATTTTCTCCAATCATATTTTAGGATTAATTACGAAACTACAAATTGTTATAAAGTTTGTTTAGGCTTAATTACACATTAGCGATCTCCCAAGCACTATTTAAAACCGCCCGTCTTTTCTCCCCCATATTTCGAGACCTTTTTTTAACTGAATTATCTTAAAATCTTTTTTGCGTAAATGAAATAACAGTACAGTTAATGTAGTATCAGTTTAACACAACCTCGTTCCCAGGGCTTCTTGCCTTAACACGTGTTTCGAAAAGGCAAGGAGCTCTGGGAACGCGGTTGAAGTTAACACCTACTACTAATATACTGATACTTTTTAGACGCGGTTTTTAAAATGTACCTTTTGTAGATTCTATGAAGTTAATGTTACATCGTCTTGATTGGAAGTGTACACCTGAGACTAATTGGGTACTGAGTGATGAATTCTAACGTTCGCGAATGAAGGATTTGATTAAGTTTCGCGAGGATAAACTTTCGCGAAAGTTTCTCCTTGCGGAAGTTTTTCCGTCAGTTTTACGTCAGCGAACTTTCAATGTATTTCTGTTAAAGAGATCGATCTATTGGAAGACCACTTACTCAAAATTATTATTATTTATTATTATTTTTATTAAGCAAGTCCAAATTACATTAGTCGGTCGAAACCGATAGGCCGACCAAAGTTCTAGAACAATCGTGAGAGGGCGTTGTTGTTAAATTCGTCTGGTGTAGTTCGTTCGTTCTCTAGAACCGTCATATATAGTGATATACGTCTTCCAGGCTTCTTTGTGACATCATTGTTAAACAACAGGCGTTTTGTCATTCTATCGTTTTCTCCTCGAATCACATGTGCGATGAAATTACGTTGTTGTCGAGCAATAAACTGGTAGAGGTTTTCTGTTTTGCATTTCTGTAATATAACTGAATTTGATAGCTCATAGTGGTATGTTCCAATTTTTCTTCTATATCCTCCTTTCACCAAAAGGTGAAATCTTTAATAATTATTCAATAGGTTCAAAGAAGAACTTGTTACAATGCCATAACTGGAAGTCACTGCACAAAAGGAAGTTATTGCATTGCAGCAAGTTCTACTTTGAGCAACGAACGCCTCGTTTCCATTATTTTGTGAAAAGGTCTAGACATATATCTTGATGAGATTTCCGATGAGATTACTCTAGCAGCTGTTTCACAGCGAGAAAGACAAATGGGCGCTGTCATATTATCTTTATAAAATCATTCTAAACCTTTATTATGAAAAGTGTCAGTGAATAGTTACTCTTATTTAGAATATAAATTATCATCTGACCTTCCGTAAGGGATCATCTCAAAGAAAAAATCTACAGAGGATCGTACTGAGTCAATGATCTTGCAATGAATTGGGTTTCTTTGTCCCGATTGGTTTCTTTGCAAGCTCATTGACCTAACACACTTCTGAGCCGGTTCATTTTTGTTGAATTTTGTCAATTATAGTAGATTTAACCTTGCCAAAAAAGTTGGTTTTGAAGCAAAATTTTGAGATGGTTCCTAATAAACCTTTGTGAAAGAGAGTGACAGTTCGTTTTATTTATCAGTTAAAGAAATAAACTTACGCGCATGCGCAATACGCATCGTCTCATTGACAAATAAATGAATACATAAATAATTGTTTGGTAATAATACTCTCTGTAATTGAAATACAATATGAACACATGTGATATATATTTCTTTGTCAACCTCGTCCCCATGGATACACGTAAAGGAGAGAGGGAGTCCTGGGGACTAGGTTATCTATTTGTTCACGTTCATTCAATATAAAAAGTGACAAACACATTGGAATCATTCTCGTCCTGGATTCTTTTTGCGGGAAAGATTAGTGAACAATCCCAGGACTGATGGAACTAGTAACATTCAGGAAGTTAGCATTAATAGAGCAAGAACGCAGTGGGCAAAAACTTGTTCAAAGTTAACATCAACTAGCGTCTTTACTGCGAAGTTTTTGCACACTGGGAGGCGTGCCTCGGTACATCAACACAGGCTTGAATTTAACTGTCGATTACCGCCTGTGGAGGAGCTTTGCAGTTTAAACAATCCTCCATAGGTGATATCCGACAGTTACAACCAGGTTTGACAGACCGTACACGGTGTTATCACGCCTGAACATATGGATATCATCTGTGGACGAGTGTTGTTTGGTATTGTTTTCAGCTTTGTAGCTGAAAAATATATTAAAAATACTCCTCCACGGTTGATATCATGTAGCTATTTCCAGTCCTGAGTTAGGTGTAATTCAGTAGTATTGCTTGGCAAGGTACCGTGTCAAAAATAAAATTTACGGAGGAGAGTGCAGAGTGAACGAACTTGCAAAGTTCGTTGAAACAGCACCCTTCTGTGCAGTTTCATTTTTGTTGGTTTTTGTCAAATTTAGTGCCTTTAAGCTTACAATAAAAAAATAAAAAACAATAGTTTTTCACAATAGTTTTTCAAAAATCTAGATTTATTAACAATACTACTGAATTGCGTTTACATGAGTTTTTGAGTCAGTCTATAGAAAAAATAGTCCTGGGAACGACTTAATATTTTTGGCCAATCACATTTTGTCACTTTATCGCTTTAAATGAAAATTAAACTTTTAAAAAGCGTATAAACGAAAAGCTTGAATATCCTAAATAAATAATAAAAACGAGAGGCTTTCAAATAAGCGGAGATCCAAGTGGGCAGAAACTTGTTCAAAGTTCGCAGTAAAGACGCTAGAACAACGTTGAAAACATGAAAGAACTCACCATAGGTAAACCTTTGAGAAAGAGTGTGTTACGAGGTTTTTTCAAAAACAAAACAAACAAAACCAACAGAAACAAAATATACCAGTCCCAGAGGGCGAGGTTTTTTGAAAAACAAAAACAAACAAAACTGTCAGAAACAAAATATACCAATCCCAGAGGGCATACATCTAAGCAACGTCGGAATGACGTTGCTTTGACGTCGCGACAGTAGGACTAGACACGAGCATGAATATAAAGACAGATCTCCACTAGGTGACGTCAGTTTCAACCAATGTAGTAGCTTCATTTAAAATTCGTGCAAACGAATTCGCCTAGTGGAAATCTGCCTTAACTTTTAAAAGAAATTTCATATACCCAGCACTTAAAATAAAAGCAAATTATTATTATTCTTGACATAACTTCAGGTTATAAAGCCTGGAGCTATTCTCAACAACCATTCCTCCGTAGCAGGTATTTTCTATTACAGTTAGAAAGTTTATAGGATAAAAATAACCCAGGAGGTTTTCTTGAAATAACTTGAGATAAAAGAGATAGATGAATAAAAGAAGGTAGCTATTATATAAGATCACAATATTGTGTATGAAAATTCCTGTTAAGGAGAGTGCTGATCGATGAGCTTAAATTTGATTGGTTTCTTCTAAGCCAATGGAACTCAAAATCATTCACCTGTACTATTTATGACAGTTTAAAACTCAGCATTGAAGCCCAAACTCTGAAAGTAGATGTGGATGAGTGTTTTTGAGTATACTTTTCGGCTCTCAGAAAACACTCCTTCATTGGTGATGTCAGGTATTTTTTTCCAGTATCTTCTACAAACTCTCATAGATCAGTATAGCAAGGAAACTTTATTACTGAAAATGGAAACTCAAATCAAGCCTTGACAAAACTATACTGGACATCCGTGTATTGAAGTAATAACTCCTCCACAGGTGATGTCCGAAAGTCATTATATAACGCTTGAAATTCTTTATTCATATATATAAAAATATCAACAAACTAACGGGAATAATTCTCTAAATTTACATCATATATAACAAACTACAACTTCATTTCCAATCCCTTTTTAATCACCTGTGGAGGAGCACTGATTTAAAAACGTTCCAACGGATTGGCTTCTGAATAATGAAGAAACCAATCCATTGTAAGGTTCATCACAGATTCTATAAACTTATTGTAACTTTTTGAAACACAGTGGAGATTAAACAGGATTGGGTTCAAGGTTGTAAATAATTTAAACAGAGGTTGACAAACCCCATTTCGTGGCTCTTAAAGCTTCTTTTTTCAACCTTAAATATAAGGTTCCTTTCTCCCAAGGATTCTGTAAGCCCGTTAACTTTAAATCGTCTCGTAAACAACGTTCTCTAGATCCCGATACAACAACCAATCCTAACTGTTCAAGGTTATCACTTGAAAGAACGTCTGCTATATTTGTTTTCTCCGTTGTTTCACTATATGACTTTAGAAACTGTTCAGCGGCTATTTTAATAATATCACGTGTTGTTGTGGTCTCTGTGATATGAACTTCGGTACACGAAACTTCATTTAAGCCAACTTCACTGGTCCCATGAATAGTTAATACATGTTCACACTTACTATCAACAGTACAGTCAGAGTTAGTATCTTCCTCGTCGTTTTCAAACGTGCTATTGTTGTCAAAGGATTCATCAATCGAGCTATTCATACTTGTTAGAGAGACTTTATAAGTGATATTCTCCCAGTCTGTAGTTCTGTATAATGCTGACAGAGGAACCCCAATATTTAAGTTTTTATCTTGACACGCTTGAAGTGTGTCCATGATCCAACGACTTGAATGCCACAGTTCGTCCACGGATTGTTGAAATTCGTTTATTTTTTCTTGTTTCACTTTTAAATGTTTACTTTCATCGTGACAAATTGTCTCACGAACATTTTGTTGAGTGGAAAAATTTTCTAATTCTAGTATACTTGACAATCGACAATACGAGGACATTAACTTAGGTTGATAAGTCATCATGTTAGCCATTTCGAATGCTTGTACTGGTAATGCCGAGTACGCTGTCAAACTGGAAAATCCATCTGTTTGGTTTGGATTTGTACAAACGTCTTCAGTTGGTGGACAAATAATGATAAACAATACTTCAGAATTCATTTCAATGACCTCTTCATCATATATGCGATGCGATAAGGTCGACTAAAAAATAAAGACAATTCATAAAAATAAGAAATTATTACTTCTGAATACGGAACCGTACGGAACCGTACAAAACAACAATTTAGTCACATTTCTCCATTTTGGAAATTTTAATAATATTGATAACAATATTTTCTTTGAGTAATCTACATGTGCATTGGATATTACTTATGGAGGAGAGAAACCCCTTCGCAGAGGATAATTGACAGTTATTTTCAGGGTTGGACTTGTGTAACCCATGTAGCAGAAATGCGTGTGTGGTGTTGGATGAAAAACTTGCAACTGATTGGTTCTTTCGTAATGAATCAACCAATCAGATTGGTTCCTTCGTAATGAAGCAATCAATCAGTAGAGTTCTTTATTTACCTCACTGGAGATACCAAGTTGTGAAAATAATTTATTAACTCCATTCTTTAAACGTTTTTCAAATTTTGCAAGCGATGGTGGTAATTCATCAGGTGACTCCTATAATCGAGAAAAGAAGACCATTGATTGGTTGGTAAGTTGTGGTACAAGTTGTGACGTATTTGCAATGACGTAGTTGCAATATTTTAACAATCTTTTTGTTTTTTGGCATCAAAATAGTTTTCAAAAAAAACTATCCCAGTGGGCAAAAACTTGTTCAAAGTCCGCAGTAAAGACCCTAGAACAACGTCTAGGATAAATGAAACAGGAATTTTTCATTATTTTGTACTTGGAATGTTAAATATTGTTGTTTTATTTTTGAACATATGACCCCCTTAAATATTATTATTTAAAGGTAAAGTTTCATGACAAAAGTTTGAATTACAGGAGGTTAGCTAAGCGCCTTCATAGAAGTTATATTAAAGTTTACTTACGGTTTCGTCGTTGTTCAAGCCCTTCAACCATTCCCACTCCTCCCTGGTCACATTAGGTACATCTTGTAGTTTAACATAAGGTAAAACATTAGTGTGACTATTAGGTACTAGTAGAGATAATGCGTCCACGGACGTTCGTAATTTTAGGTATCCAAGATATAAACCTCTAAAAAGAAACGGCATTTTATACTCCACAAGTCAGCCCTTGATATAACTACGAGGAGAGTACTGAGTCAACGATCTTGCAATGGATTAACAAAGAACCCAACCCATTATAAGTTCGCTTTCCTAACACACTTCTGTACGGATTCATTTTTGTTGAATTTTGTTATTTTAATTGATTTAACCCTAACAAAAAAGTTGGTTTTGCAGCAAAACTTTGAGACGGTCTCCAACTGCCACACATCACACGTAGAGTGGTATTTTTTATGATTTTCAATTGAACAGCTAAAAACAATACTTAAAAGCAATAACCCACATGTGATGGCCGATATTTATTTCAGGGGCCGGATAGATTCACTCAACCGTCTACGCACACTACTTGAGACATTGTACTTATGTTTAAACGAATAGCAACGAAAACCGAATAAATCAATCAAGATAATTGGTTTAATTTTTTGTTTATGTTTTTGCGGAACGAGAGAGAAGCCTGACCTATATTGAGAATCTAGCTAGCACAAGGAATGAAATCCTTACCTTGGTAAATGCATACGCGATCTTCGATGACACGTGACCTGATCCTAAAGTACATTTAGAAATTTGATAAACAGATGTACAGTGTTCGAAATAAGAGTAAATAATCACTGTGGAAGAGGGATTTTTGCACATAGCTTCTGGCTATGTAGCCTAAAGCTATTCTCAAAAATCACTCCTCCACAGTGATTATTTACTCTTACTTCGAACACTGGAGTATCACAACGTAAAGTTATATCGAATCGTATTTGTGACGTAACGCAGAAACACAACTGTCAGTGAATAAAATTTACAGAGAAGAGTACTGAGTCAATGATCTTGCAATTGATTGGTTTTTTTATGTCGAAGAAACCAATCCATTGCAAGCTCGTTGACACAACACTCTTCTGTGCGTTTCATCTTTGTTGAATTTGTCAAATTTCGTTTTTTAAATCTACAACCATGTGCAAAATTGATAAGAAATTGGAATTAATGCGAGTAACCAAAGCTGTTGAAAGATTTCTTTGCTGTGGAGCCTCCACGAACTACCCAACAGCATTGCAAAAAGAGAAAGCGGGTTTGTAAGCTTATTTGATGTTTTTAAGTTAAGTAGACAACACCAGTGGTAAAAATAAGAGCAACTAGTCACCACTATGGGGGAGTGATTATCGACCACTGCAGCGTAGAGGTTAAAAATGATGATCGGCAGTTATTTAAACTCATGCATTTACCTGTACTGAAGGGATGAGTCTTTCAGGAACGATCAGTTGGTCATTTATAGAATTTGTTTTTTTCAGAAGTTTTTGTATAGGTATCCATTTCATCGTCGTAGCACGTGAATTTGAAAATTTCTAGGAATAAAAAAAAACTGTTAGTAATTTGTTTCAAGCAATAGGGCACTACAAACTTACACCTTAAAAGATGATCGCAAATTTCCATTTCGCCCGATTCAAGTATTTATCTTCCGATTTTCTTAGACCGACTATCCTCTAATCTAAGGACTGGCATATCAACGTAAAGAATATAGATGGACCAATAAGCTACTTGATATTACCTTATGTAAAACTTAACAAGTGATGATAGTGACCTCTTAGAAAAAATTATCCCGAAAAAAATGACCGCGAATTTTGCATTTTCGCGTTAATTTCATCCCCCGTTTATTTTTACTAATAAGGTACTTACTTTGATTCGATTAACTGCAAGTAACAATATGCTACCATGATTGTCTTTAAAAGGTTTATAGTGAATAGGACCAAGATTACTCACACCAGTCGCGTTCTAAACGTAAGCAAAAATCATAAGGAACTGCCTCAAAATTTCACTCCAAAACCAACTTTTCTGTTATACGGTTAAATCAACTAATATTGACAAATCCAACAAAAATAAATCTCTACGGAAGTGCTAGGTCAATGAGCTTGAAATGGATTAACCTATTGCAAGATCCTTGACTTAGTACTCTCCTCTGTAGATTTTACTTTTGAGACGGTCCCTAAGTAAAGGTAAACCTTAACAGCGGTCGATATAAGAGCAAATTATCACTGAGAATGAACGAAGCTACAATCTTGGACATTAAGAGAGACTTTTTTTAAATTTCAACAAGCAATACACACCACAAGAAAAAAAAAACGCGGAATATGATCACAACAAGTCCCTAGAGATTTATCTCAGAGATTTCACCTACATGAAATTGACCTTTAAAGCAAGAAATGCATAATCTCAACGTTGTAGAAATTAATGTCACACTATGGTGTGGCGTCAATTTCTACCAATGGAATGTTTTCATTTGCCTTTGGCATTTTCACCTCGTGGAAATCAACCTTCACATGTGAACAACAAACTCTGAATATAATTATGTCCAATATCCACAGTGCAGGAGTGTTTTTGAGTATATTTTTAGCTTCAAAGCTAACAACTATACTAACAAAACCCACTCCTCCACATATGAGGTCCAACTATTATTTTCATGTTTGCAAGACTAACCATAAGAACCAATGCAGATTGTAAAAGTTTTCTTCTAATTTGAACAGACTGAGATGAATGTGATTTTGTCGAAATATACAACATATGTTGAATATCTTCCCATGTGCACGAGGCCTAAAGTAAAAAATGCATGTGTTGATATCTTCCAAAGTGAATCAGCCCTAAAGTGAGTAGATTCAAAAGTGCACGAGGCCTAAAGTGAAAAAACATTTTCGATAGTGCATGAGACCTAAAGTATATCTTCCAATTTGCATGAGACCTAAAAGCAAATATCTTCTAAATGCTCATATGAGTTATTGGGAGAAACTTTCACGAATGAGCAATTTGAAAATTTCGCGTGCATAAACTTTCGCGACTGACAAATTTTGCGTTTTTCGCGAGATAAGTTTCTCCCATTAAAGTAGGCTGTAATCTCTAAAAAACATCACTTATCTACCCCACATTCATTCTTATCACTAATGTTTTATTAGTCCCTCCCTCATTTATTACTTCACCTCGCATAAATATTTTATGTCTCTACAGGGTGGCCACACAAAAATTGAATTCAAAATCCCAGGTCATTTCCAGGTCATTTCCAGGAGATTTTCTGCTTTTCCCAGGATATATGAAGTGTTATATATTGCAGAAAAAAAAATGAGTGAATGCCTAAAAATGTCGACCACCATGGTTGGGCGACAAAGAAAAATTTGAAATTTAGATCCTCAGCCCTACATTGATTTTCGAGGCTATTTTAGTGAAATAAAAAGTTTATAAATTTCTGATGAAGTTTTGTTGTATGATGCATACTGGTTGACAGGCCTGATATTGACCGGGATAACAACATCCCAGGTTAGAACATCCATACCCAGATTGACTAAATATAACATGAACTGACAAATAACTAACTTTTTCAAATGATACTACTAAAATTTATGTAGACTCGCTGAATGTTTTTCTCCAGGATTTCCAGGTTAATATGTCAAAAAAAGTCCATTTCCAGGATATTTCCAGGACCAATAGAATTCCAGAACTTTTCCAGGTTTTCTAGGACCTATGGCCACTCTGCTTTAGGTAAAAAATACTATGCACTGTCCGCAGTAGGCAAAAACTTGTTCCAAGTCCGTAGTAAAGACGATAGAACAACGTCATTTGATGTTGTTCTAGCGTCATTAACGCAAACTTTGAACAAGTTTTTGCCCACTGGGTCAGCATAACTTACTTCACTTTTTTTACGTGATTCTATCATTTTGCCATCAAACCTAAATATAACTGCCGGACATCACCTGTGGAGGAGTGTTTTTTGAGTATATATAGTGTTCAGTTTAAAAGCCGAACACTATACTCAAAAAAGACTCCTCCACAGGTGATGTCCAGCAGTTATATTCAGGCTTGGCTATTGTTTAAACCAAACCAAACATTAGAGAGAACCAAAAAACTCCAACACTAAACCTTAAAATAACAGCCAGGTATCACCTGTGGAGGAGCAAACTAAAAAATACTCCTCCTCAGGTGATATCGGACAGTCATTTCTAGGCTTGAATAATACCTTAGAAAACCAATAAAATTCTTGAGAAAATGATTTTGAATAATTTTCATCGCATTCAACAACGGGCAGATTTTCATCCATGGTCACAAGTACTCTACTCAAATCGTCATTATATAATAATGCTGCTAGGTATATTCCACGTCTAGAAAGTAAGGGCAAAGAATAAAATAAAGGGAATAATCACAGTGGAAGAGTGGTTATTGAGGGAGTTTCTAGAAAACCTGAAGCTATGCTCAAATATCTCTCCTCCATAGTGATTATTTCAACCGCTGGTCTTAATCATACAAAAACATTTCTAACCATGAATATAGAGCAATGAATGAGCACAAAATGGCATTGGAACTTTATTAAAATGTCCAACTTATTTACCAAATAATCTGTTTTGATTTAAAATTATGAGGAAACCTAAAAAATACTTAAATTGAAGCAAAAATAGAACTGAAAATAAATGCCAATATTGTTCCACTGTTTGAAATAGTCACTGTGGAGGAAGGATTTATGAGCATGGTTTCAGGCATTGTAGTCAGCAATTATGCTCAAAAATTACTCCTCCATAGCTCCTCACTTCAAGCACCGTTTTTTTTTTATCGATTGGTTAATTTTAGAGATTTTCTGCAAAGGTGGATTTCCACTAGGCGAATGGTTATTTATTTATACTTTGATCACTGGCAATTCAACAAGCCTGATTTGTTAATATAACAACACCAGTACTCGAAATAAGAGCAAATAATCACTGTGGAGGAGTGATTTAAAGCCTGAAGCAATGCGTAGAAATGACTACACAGTAATTATTTCCTCTTATTGAGAACTATAATACTTTTCTTCCATTCCTGAATATAACTGCCGGACATCATATGAGGAGGATTGTTTTTTGAGTATAGTGTCCAGCTTTATCCGGCAGTTATATTCAGGCTTGCCATACACTTACCCTTTAATTTTTTTTAGTAGCTTTGGCGCTGAGTTGAATATTAAACTTGTGTATCTACTTAAACTTTTCATCATAACCTTCTTACTACCATTCTTCTGTTTGAGTGGGCGAGACAAAGCTTGTGGACTGGTTGGCGAGTCATCATCTGAATTATCTAAAAATAAAAAATAAATAGACATAAATACGTGACCAGATAAATAAGGTTCGACAAAGCATAAGCAAATAGTATCTCTATATATATACATAACTTTTTAAATGAAAGTGATATCATGCTCAAATTAATTTGAAAAAAAATAATCCCAATTTGCTCATCTTCTGCATTACCTTAATTTCCAGAAGGGTGACAAAAAAAAATGGGTAATTTTTTTAATGCTTTTTTTTATGACTTAATGACATACTGTTTGATTCGAAATTTTATGCTGACTGTGTTTTTGCTGTTTGTTTTGTATAAAAAGGTACTTCTGAAAAGCTATTGTACCAAAACGTTGTACTCATGAAAATAGGAAATTCCATCCCCCAGATAAGCTATGACGATCTTTGTGGTAAATTTGAAAGAGAAATATGGAGCAGTTCAGATTTTATGGGGGGGGGGGGGGGGGCTTC
>JAULBZ010000016.1:23722-60245 GCA_032360805.1 Neoturris breviconis
CGCCCCCCCCCCCCCCCCCCCCCCCCCCCCGTCATGCAACCTCCCCAGGCCCTCAAAGCCCCCAAAAGCCTAGGCCCTAATAGGATTAATCTATCAAAACTTGAAACTCACCATCAGAGGTTCTTTCTCCTGTTTGTTTCTGAAATGAGTACAATTGATCAATTATCTCACATAGTTTGTCACTCACACCATAATATCGTGGAAAGCTTCCATCACATTCATGCCAAGCTAAAAATAGAAATTGTCACCATCTCAATATTGGTCGATATTGAGCATTGCTTCAGGCTAAAAAGCCTGAAGCTATGCTCAAAAATCCCTCCTCCACAGTGATTATTTGCCATACTGCAATATACTAAATAGTAACTACAACATACCCATCTTGTTTCAGAAACTTTTAGAACTCGGAAAATAGAGGTGCATACATAAGGACTAAATTTACACAATGACACGAAAAGATATTCCGTGTTAAAAAATTGATATAAATTAGTCATAAAATAAAAACAATAAACAGATATGTGTTAACTCAAAATAATACCACATGGTTTCTATTAGACTCTATATAATAAAATTCTGTTTAACGTATCCTGAATTATAATCTGGTTACTCTCTCTCTCTACGGTAGAAGTGGTAATGAAACCAGGTCTTGATATTGGAAATAGAATTTAGGTTATTGTCTAGACAGGGGAGGTGGAACATATTCTAAATACAGCATATCAGAGCATCTTTACTGTAGATAGAAACCAGTCATATAGTTCTTGACCATATGTTTCTACTAAAGCTTATTTTAATAACCATCTGATAAACTCATTATAAATAAGTAAACCCAGCCAACAAAAACCTGTTCCAAGTCAGCAAAATAACGTTAGAACAACGTTCGTTAAATAAAAGTTCTAACGTTATTTTGCCGACTTTGAACAGGTTTTTGCCGGCTGGAAAGGTTGAATATTTTCTTTGAAGTAACTTGTTTGTTTTATATATATAAAAAAACTGTGAAACATCAATGGTCGAACTAAGAGCAAATAATCACTGTGGAGGAGATATTTTTGAGTATAGCTTAGCCTGATGCTATGTTCAATAATCACTCTTACACAGTGATTATTCGCTCTTAGTTCAACAAGACAGTGTGAACAAGGTTTTGACTAGGAAATAACTTATCAAAAACAAATATTTTACAGTATATTATTTGAATTCGGAAAAAGTATGCTGGCTAACACCCATCCGGCAAAAACCTGTTCAAAGTTAGCAAAATAACGGTAGAACAACGTCCCTTGAATAAAAGTAACAATAAAAATTTATTCATAATTAAAAATACTGCCTAAATAAATTACAAAATGTTAAAATATGATTGTTAAAAGTTATTTTAGGGACCATCTCCAAAATTCGTTCCCTGGGGAAGAGTGCTGAATCAACGATATTCTTCATCGTAGATTAATTTTTCTTAAATTTATTGATTTTGATTTTTTTAAAGCTGCTAAAATATCTGCTTTTGGAGACGAATTTTAGAAATGGCTCCTTAAAATATCCAGTTTTTTTGAAGAAAGAGTAAAGAGGAGAGGATGGAAATAAAACAAAACAATTATTGTTGAATTTGAAGATGTTATTATCCACTGTTGTTTCGAAATAAATACTTTTTTTTTGCCTTATCCCAGCTTCAGGTTGTTATTAATTTTATAAGATTCGAGTCTCAGCCCATCGAACGTTACTTTGCCGACTTTGAATAGGTTTTTGCCAGCTGGGAGTGTTCTTATAAAGTGTGTTCTTATATAAATAAAGTATAACTTACATGATGGTACTACAGCTCTTGGTTCAGGATAGCCATATGGTGAAAATCCTTTTAAATTTCCCGATTGTACACGAACATACCATGGTATATTCTAAAGTGAAACCATCTCAAAAATAACATTTACAGAGAAGAGTACCGAGTCAACGACCTTTCAAATGTTTGGTTTCTTCACACTAAAGAAACCAATCCAATGCAAGCTCGTTGAAACCCTTCCACGCAGCTTCATTTTGAATATGATCCCATGAAATCATAGTACAGGGTTCAGACAAATCTTTCAGTTATTCTCTACAAACAGGCTACCCTGGATTAAACTATTTTTTACCAATCAAATGTTGTGAAGAGACAATTTAAATCAAGGATTAAACCAATCGAATCACTGAATCACGGAGTCACTGAATAATAAAAACGTACTTTTTCCAATCCGTTGATCGTGTAATTCATTTGACGTTTATCGGTTATATATTCTTCCCCTTCTATTTTATCAAAATTTTCCTGTCGACTCCATTCAACTATAATGTGAGAAAACAATGAAACTTTACGAAACTTGTGAAATAATTACCTCCAGAGGTCGAAAATAATAGCAAATAATCACCACGGAGACGAAATGTTAAGCATAGCTTCAGGAGCATGAAACAAAGCTCAAAAATGCCACCTCCATAGTGATTATTTACTTAATTCGATCACTGATACACTCCCTTAGAGGTTAGCAAGCCTAAAATATAACTGTTGGATATCACCTGTGAAGGCATAAGATTTAGAGGCAAAATGATGTTAAATACACTTCTCCACAGGTGATATCCGGTAGTTATTTTCAGGCTCAGTTATCGCCTTGGAAAAAGAATTCTCTGCCACCTGGGGAACAAAAATATCCATATTGTCCAAGATATTTTTTTCAACTTTTCATATAATTATATTACCCAGCACTGTTTCTATAGAATGTGTCAAATGTCAAGTTTTTTCCCAGTTCGACGTTGTTCTAACGTCTTTACTGCTGACTTTGAACAAGTTTTTTGCCGACTGGGTAATCTCTGATGGCTTCATAACATATCAATGACAAGAGAAAAAAAATACTATGCAGTGTTCAAAACAAATAATCACTGTGGATGAGTAAAGCCTGAAGCAATACTCAAAAATCCCTCCTCCAGAATGGTTATTTGTTCTTATTTCGAACACTGCTATGTAACTTCAAGCTGGCTGCAAAATAAAATGTCCAATTATTATCAAGCTTTTCCCTTTAGATTAAGACAGGCTCGCTCACCTTTATATTTTGTTATCATATCACTTCTTTCACTTTCATCGGTTGCTGAGATTAATGAGACGATTACTGATTCATTTGACAATGGAGCTATTGTTACAACAGGTGCTTCGCTGGGACGATCTAGTAGCAATACAGTGGTTGAAAAGAGTAAATAATCACTGGTGGGGAGAGATTTTTGTACATAGCTTCATGCTACATAGGCTGAAACAATGCTCAAAAATCACTCATTCGCAGTGATTATTTGCGTTAAAAATGCTGTTCTAGTGTCTTACTACGGACTTTGAACAAGTTTTCGACCACTGGGATTGACTGTCCTAATTTCAACATTGTTGACAGTCACTGTTGTCCAAAACTACAGTTTTTAGAACTTGTGTTCAAGCCTGAAAATAGCTGTCATACCACCTGTGGAGAAGTGACAGCTCTAATTAGGCTTATCATTATTTGAAGGAATACGATTTCAAACTTAGATTTCAAATTATATTTTTATTATTCCGTGACAGCAGTGGTCGAATAACAAATAATTACTGTGGAGGAGTAATTCTTGAGCAGTTTCAGACTATAAAACCTGAAGCTTTGCTTAAAAATACCTTCTCCACAGGGAGTATTTAATCTAGTTTCGACCACTCACATCAACGTTGTGTATGAATATTGAATATAAATATCGCATTTTAAAGATATCCACTACAAAACAGCATCCCAGTGGGCAAAAACTTTTTCAATGTTCGCAGTTAAAGACGCTAGAACAACGTCGTTTGACAGACTTAACTGCTGACTTTGAACAACTTTGAACTCACTGGCTTACCTGCACTTAAAAATCCATTTTGCATTATTCTCAACATATATAATCTCCACTCCCATTCACGTAACTGTCGCTCGTTATCCTAAATGAAAATAATATGAAATACATAGACCAAAACAAATAAGTACAGATCTATATCCGTTGGTCGAAATAAGAATAAATAAGCACTGTGGAGGAGTAATTTTTGAGCATAGCTTCAGACTCTGAAGATTTTTGGGCATGCTCAAAATATTCTTAAAAGTAACTCCTCCACAGTGATTATTTGCTCTTATTTCGTTCATCCTTAAGCTAGATAAAGATACTAAGGGACCGTCTCAAAAATATAATCTACAGAGAAGAGTACTGAGTCAACGATCTTGCAATGGATTCGTACCAAAGAAACCAATCTATTGCAAGCTCGCTGACCTAACACACTTCTGTGCAGATCCATTTTTGTTGAATTTTGTTAATTTAAATTCATCTAACCCTATTAAAAAAGTTGGTTTTGGAGCGAAATTTTGAAATGGTCCCTAATGATTAGATATAAATAGATAAAATAAAAAATTAACAACCAGAAAATCTACTGACGACTAACAATGGTCTAAATAAAAACTAGCATGGCCTTTAAATTGTACTAGAGTACCAACGTTAGAAATTACATCAATTTATGCCAAGGTCCAAGTCTGAATATATTTACCAAACATCACCTGTGGAGGAGTAAGTATAGGTTGCAGCTTCCTATACTAAAAGATTTTCCTCCAAAGGTGATGTCCGGTAGTTATATTC
This sequence comes from Neoturris breviconis, assembly GCA_032360805.1. Lineage (NCBI taxonomy): Eukaryota > Metazoa > Cnidaria > Hydrozoa > Anthoathecata > Pandeidae > Neoturris > Neoturris breviconis. The sequence continues at coordinate 28,328 of JAULBZ010000016.1, forward strand.
AAGTTTTATACTAGTGTTCAAGATATCAGCGAGAGTTTTAATAAATTTGTATTAAACAAAATAATTTCATTGTTTGATTGTTACCTTAACATCCCCAATACAATTGACAATTGTTGCAGTAAAATCATTGACATTTTTGTCAGCATTCTCGATTAGTGTTTCCAAATGCGTTGCACGTTCTTCTTGGTCTGCGACTAAATATTGGAGTGCAAAAATTAAAGGATGCACAAAATTGGCATTTTGATAGTGTACGAAAATAAAAGAAGTGAAAATATAGGAATCAAGGCAGTTAATTTTCATGAACAACAAAAACAGAAATACAAAAAACATAGAAAAAACCCCAAGTTGTTTCTCACACTTAGTGGGTGTCGCTCACCTAGCCTTATGTTAATTTCACATAACTTTGTATTCAAAACCTTATAAATAGTATTATGTTCATGCTACACTCACTGTAGACTTATGTCATTTTGCACAGGACGACAAGATTTTAGTTTCACATAACTTTATATTTTTGAAACATGTTTATTCATGTTATACCCACAACAATATCTTAGCAACTTTAAAAAGTAAAATTCAATAATTTTAAGAAAAATTAATCTATGATGAAGAGTGCTAAGTCAATGAGCTTGCAATCGATTGGTTTCTTCGGGACAAAGAAACCAATTAATTGCAAGATCATTGATTCAGCACTCTTCTCCTGGTAACAGATTTACTTTACTTTGTTGATCAGATTTAAATTAAAACTTATTCTCAAAAATGTTCAGGCTCAAATCATAAACTTAGTTACCAGTTCCTACAACAAGTTCTAGTTTGAGATACACTTAGTTATTAGCTCTTCATGTAATTCTTATTTGATTTACAAACTTTAAATACTAGCTTCCCTATTAGTTAGGTGCAGAATCAAATTTAGTTACCAACTTACATGACTGGTTTTCCTTAGCACCGTGATTTAATAATATTGCAGCAATTTCTACTTCACCGCACATTAATGCAACATCAAGAGGCGTAAATTGATCAGGATTCACTCTAAACATTAAAAACGGAAAATATAAATCAAACATAAGAAACATAAAGAGAATAAAATATTATTTAAAAAATAATATGTAAAGTTTCAAGCTAAAATCTAGCATTATCAACCCAAAGTATTAGAAACGACTTGACATTAAAATTATACATGGGAATGGTTGATATTGCAAATATACTTGGTTGAATTAGCACTCTTGGTTCAAGCAAAACTAATAGGTCAATAACCATGTTAAAAATCTCTTTCCTACAAGCATACACATAAATTATGAGCAATTTTACAAATATTGAGAATACACAAGTAAAGCATAGATGCAGAATACGACCACGAAAAGTCCCTAGAGATTTATTGAGTAGGCTTAAGACTTAGAGCTCAAGGAATTCTGCCGTTTCCAGCAGCCTAGTGCCCAGGCTTTTGGAACAAATCCAAATTTTGGCGCAGTTCAACTTGCTAATCAAAATTTAAGGCTAAGTTGAAATTCCGAATTTCCACGCCAATTTCGCTTTGTTGCAAATATTTATGTGAGAGCTTGTAGATCATCTAATTTATACTCAAGTTCTTTTCGTTAAAAAGGCTTTTTAACACTGATTCTCCTCCACAGGTGATATCCAGCAATTATTTATAATAAGAACCAAACAACATTTGAAATTAAGATTAAATACCAGCATTCAAAAAAAGAGAAAATAAGGACTGCGGAGAAGTGCTTCAGGGTGTAAAGCTTGAAACTACAATCTTGGTAATTAATATAATAGAAAAAGTTAAATTTGTGCAATAATGTAGAATTTCAACTTAAACACCTTACACTTTCATTAGCAAGACAAATAGCACAAAAATGTGAATTTGTTCCAAGAGTCTGGGTACTAAGCTGCTAGGAACAGCAGAATTTGTCGAGTATCCAAGAAGACCTATGACCCTAAGTCCTAAGTCTACTCAATAAATCTCCGAGATAAATCTCTAGGGACTTCTTGTGGCCTTTTTTCGCATTATGCTCCAATTCGTCAAAATTTACAAAATGACTCATATTTATGACCAAAAATTCTCAAATATCACTCATTGAAATTAATGGATCGTGAAGTGTGTGTGTGTGTTTCTCCACATTGATTAATCGCTCTTATTCTTGAACAGTACACAACTATAAATAACATCAATGGAGAGAAGAAAACAGGTTGTCTCGCTTACTCATTAACATTGACATCTAAAATGTTTATTAGCTTCCGTACTTCATCAACTTCTTGTCGTTCAATCGCATCGAATAATGCTAAATAAAATATTAAACTAATTATAATAACACCAACAAGCATTACAAAAACAATAGAGTCATAATAAAAGTAAATAATTACTGTGGCGGAAAGAGTTTTGAGCATTGCTTCAGGCTTTCAAAACTCACTCCTCTACAGTGGTTATTTGTTCCTATTCAAACACTGAATATATCTACGAAAAAACTGCAAAGCAGGGTGTTATGGTGACTAGCATGCTATTGATTGGTTTATTGAGCAACCAATTGCAAGATCACAACTAACAGTGTTTGAAATAAGAGCAGAAAACCACTGTGGAGAAGTAGCTTGAGGCTTCGCCAAAACTTCTTTCCCCACCGAGATAATAATACTCTACTTATTTTAAATGCTGGATCCTATATCAATGGCCTGGAAATTCGGGTCCACATTCGCCTGTGGAGGAGCATTTTTGGAGGCTAATTTATAACCTTTTGACTGCAAATTAACCTCCAAAGATGTTCCTCCACAGGGAAATGACAATCTGAATTTCCAGACCTGATATTAGTTATCTAAAAATTTCAACAGAGTAAATTAAAACAAGGAACAGATTCCTTACTATCTAAACCGCTCTTAGGTCTTTTTGCACCTTTTGGTCGAATATCTTTAATACCTAAAGGTAAACAACGCTAGTGTCAAAATGGTTTGCGAGTAAGTTTTAATTGTATAAATAATTCTTATGTTATAATATGGAGGCATTGATGAATTTATTTCAGTTGAGGCTATACAATCAAACCTTAATGTAAATACCGGATATCACATGCGAAGGAGTGATTTTTTAATATAATTTTCAGCTACAAAATTGAAATATATAATCAAAAATGCTCCTCCACAGGTGATAACATTTATTTTAAGGTTTGCTAATCAATGTTACAAAGACATCGATTTAATGTATACCCAGTAGACAAAAACTTGTTCAAAGTCAGCAATAAAGATGATAGAACAATGTCATTCGACAGGTATATAATATTTTGAATTATCTACGTCTCGGGAAAGGTCAAATAAAACGAAATATATTACTAAAAGGTTGCGGCTGTAATTTAAATCACCATGGTTACTTCTATTGGTATTAGTACATTAACTAAAAATGCTATGCTAAGGATAATTAACTATAACCTGATTTACCTGACATTGATGTTTCTGCGGTATCAGTAGAAAATGCAATTTTGCGTCGAAATGGTGATCTCTGTGACATTGACGTTGTGCGTGCAAATGGACTACTTTTAACTGTCCCATTTGGCGAAGATTTATTGATGGCTTCTGGAAGAAAATCAAGGCTGCTAGCTCGTCGACGAAGGCTAAAAAATAATAGTAATTGATTGTTAGACACAATCAATCAGTCTATAGCAAATCTAAGAGATTAATCACAATAATCACTATGGAGGAGTGGTGTTTGAGCATAACTTCAAGCTACAAAGTCCGAAGCTATGCTCAAAAATCACTCTAATGCAGTGATTATTTGCTCTAATATTGAATACTGATTAATGGTCAGCATGTTTTAAATTTTTAAGTAAAAACAAACATGCTTTTTAAATTTAATACAGATGTCTTCCAGCAGGATTAAGGTACCACAAAATGGCTAATGTGATGCAGTGAAAACATACAATTTATTCAGTATCGGAATCTGCATTAAAGTTATTGGTGAAATAGTTTTTGCTCTCTTTCTCATGGTGAAACTTTCAGTGTTGAGATAAAATAAAGAATTCATTTCTCTGTTAAACATCAGTTTCTCATCTTGATGAAGTGTGTGTTTTTTAATTTTGAAGTTGTAGTAAGCTGGTTTGATAACACATGGTTTACAACTTCAATTAGGATAATTTTAAAATAAGCCAGATATTTCACAATAGGAAAACACCTTAATCTTAAAGGATATAAACTATTTTTAATTTGATTTTGAATGTTTTCTGTAGCAAAATATTATTTAATTCAACAACAAATAAATAAATAAGGTCTTATATCTTACCCAGTGGGCAAAAATCTATTCCAAGTCCGCAGTAAAGATGCTAGAACACCCTTGAATACGTTGTTCTAGTGTCTTTACTGCTGACTTTGAACAGGTGTTTGCCCACTGGGTCTGTAATAGAACTGGGATAGTTTGAGGCTGAAATCTGGGGGGGGGGGGGGCGGGGCGGGGTAACCTTTTGAAAATTTGTGAAAGGCTTATACTAACTTTGTGAACTATAATTATGGTCCATCATTAAAGGTACAATTTGATGACATTATCATACGTTTTTTTTAACGTAATCTTTATTTTGAAAAAAACATGTATTATTCAAAATACAATGTATGTACAATGTTTGTATTTTTTAAATGTTCTGTATCCAGTTTTGGCGTCGTATAGCCACAGTAATTTTTAATTTTTGTTTTGATAGTTTGAACCCTGCTCTGTATTATTTTTTACTTCTTTGATGATATTAAGGCTTTGGATTCGGGTCTGATCGGTTATAGAAGAGTTCTAGATGTAATAAAAAATTGACTTTCCCTTTGTCTTTCCTAATCTTGAGTTTTAGATATTCCATAATGGCATCATTTTATAAAAAACGTGCAAGACATGTTTAAAAACATGTATGTATGTTATGTTTGTTATGCATGTATGTATGTTAAGCCAGTCCTAAGATTTCAAGGTCATTTCCAAAGCCCTGCTCAAATAGGGTTAATATTTACAAGCCATATTGCTTGACAATGACATTTCAAAGGATAGGTTTGTTGAGATTAAGCAAATAATAACAGTGAAGGAGCAAGAGCATTGATTCAGACTATAAAGCCTGAAGTAACGCCCAAAAATTGCTCCTCCACAGTGATTATATGCTCTTATATCAAGCACTGTACATCATCTTCTGACTATGATTCATTAACAGATTTTTGGTTATTATTTTTTTTTTTTTTCTGTTTTAACTTTGCCATGCTCAAATAAGCACCACATTCTGCTAATTAAGCCCTGGGGGCTTATTCAAATATGGACAGTATTAAACAGCTCCCAAAGATTAAAGATAATTAAATCCAAATAAAAACACATGTCATGTGTAGAGGTTGACTATAATCAGCCATAATCAATCAATATCAATTGTTTATCAGCTTGATATTTTAATTTTGTTTATTGCAGCAGAATTAAAACAAAACATAATCTCCCTCAAAAAAGTAAACAAAAAATTTAATACAATCAAATTTCATATTAAAGGTACAAAATCACCCTCAGATTTTTTTCTTTAAATTTTTCCTTCTGTAGTCAAGATGAAAGTTCATAATTATTGCTACTAACATTATTCTGAAGATTTGACTCCATAAGAATGAATATTAGTGAAGATATAATTGATTGAAGTCGTAAGAAATAATGTATTTTCTATGTTCACTGTGTGGCAGCCATCTTGTTTGGCCAAACATTTATTGTTTTCAGAGAAAAGAATTGCTTGTTTTGCCACTTCTTGACATTTTTAGACATTTTCTAAGTATGTTCAGTGTGTGTCAGTTATCCATTTGACATAGATATTGAAAATTTGACCAAATAAGATTAAGCTTACAAAAACTTCTAATATTGGAATATTCACTAAGAAAGTCTATAAATACCCAGCAGTCAAAAACTTGTTCAAAGTCAGCAGTAAAGACTATAGAGGAACGTTTTCAACGTTTTCAACGTTGTTCTAGTGCTTTTACTGCTGCCTTTGAACAAGTTTTTGATCAATGGGTATAATTTGAAATCATTACGTTTTACAATGACATGTGACATTATTCTATTTTCAAAGTTAAAGAAGAATGCAAGAGAGAACTTCAAGAAATATCTTTATATTATTTTTTAACATGTAAGTGTTCAGTGTTTTGTAATAAGAGCAAATAATCACTGTGGAGGAGTGATTTTTGAGCATTGCTTCAGGCTAGAAAGTGTGAAGCAATGCTCAAAATTCCATCATCCACATTGATTATGCTCTTATTTCAAACACTGGGTATTGCTAAAGATTTACTCCCTTATAATTCATTCCACATAATATTAATACTTTACAGGTGAATTTACTTCAGGGGGTTCTTTGTTAGATAACAAAAAATCATATTACAACCTACCGGAAACTTCCATGTAACCGAAAACCAAGCATGTCACCTTCCTTCATTTTGTAAAAAAAATTAACGTAGAAAAGCGGCAGTAATTATAAAATAAAATTTACACCACACATTTTTTCGAAGTGAATGTGAAATAATAATAACAATAATAATGTTTTTTCAGGATATAAATTTCATAGTACAATAGTTATCAAATATTTGGAATAATCGGGAACCATATTATTATCATTATTTCGTGAATAATAATGTGTAGGAGTAGCTTATAAATTATTCACGTCTATTTCACAGAATCAAAGAAAGGCACCTGGTTTACATAAGGTCCGGTTTACATTACATTTATAATGATTATTTTTCTCAATGGCTGGAATTTTTTTGCTGTCAATACTCTTGCTAAGTTTCTTCATATCGATGAAACGAATCCATATCAAGTTCATAACATCCTTCTGTGCAGTTTTATTTTTGTTGAATTTGATCAAAATTTAGTTTCTTTTAACGCAGAAGAGTACTGAGTCAATGGTCTTGAAAGCTCATTGCCATAATACTCTTCTACACAATTATTTTTTGTTTAATTTGTTTTTTTCAAATTTACCAAAAAAGTTGTTTTTGAAGCAAAGTTTTGAGATCAGTGTACGAAATAAGAGCAAATAATCAAGAGCAATTTTTGAACATAGTTTCAGGCTTTCCAGCGTAAAACTACGTTAAAGAATCACTCTTCTACAGTGATTATTTGCTCTTATTTCGAGCACTGGAGATGGTTCCTAGTGTTCAAAATAAGAATATATAATCACTGAGGAAGGATTTTTGAGCATTGCTTAGGCTTTGTAGCCTAAGATTACTCCTCCACAGTGATTATTTGCTCTTATTGCAAACAATGTTTAAACCATAACCAATTAAGCCAGTCAAATTAAACATTCACAGTAGAAGGCATGTAATTCAAACTATGATTATTAAAAAAACTCCTAACCAACCCACTCCATCCTCTCAAAGTTTTTCATACACATGTATAATTTCATAAATTCCATAATTAGTGGTCATATAGCTATAGTCAACAAGAGATGATCCTTTCTCTTTTATTATATTCAGAAAATAAAGTTTAGCCAGTGTAAACAGAACTTTATATTTTCAAACAAAACCTTTTTCTCATTACGAATTCTTTTTACACCTTGCAAAAAAACAACAAAGAAGAAAAATTGAGATAGAAGAACAAGCCTATCCCAGTGAGCAAAAGCTTGTTCAAAGTCAGCAGTATAGACATTAGAACAACGTTGTTCTAGCATCTTTACTGCAGACTTTGAACAAGCTTTTGCCCATCGGGATGTGTCTTCTCAAGTCTTCTCATAAATATTAATAAGTAAATTCTGATGTATGACGTCAAAAATTTCTATACCATGCAATTAAGTTTGTTGAATGAAGACTTATATTTTGACACTATACTTATTTATACAAAAAAATAAGAAATTAAATTGCAGGGCAGAATCAGCTTGAAAACATCATTCTTTATACCAATGATTCTTATAAAAAGTACTATTATATTTTAATCCCATATTTTTTTATCATAAAATAGGTTTGAAAGATAACGTTAGTGGTCGAAATTAAAGTAAATAATCACTGTAAGGAGGGATTTTTGAGCAGGTTACAAAGCCTGGTGTTACACTCAAAAATCACTCCTCCACAGTGATTATTCTATCTTATTTCCTAAGGCTAGAAATAATTGATGGACATTGTCTGCCAAGAGGTAGTTTATATTTTGTCAAAAACACTCCTCCACAGGTGATACCACACAATTATTCTTAGGCATAGTAACAAATAATAACTGTTTATTTAATGCTATCATGCAGCGGCCAAAATGAGAGTAGTAAATAATCACTATGGTAAAGGGATTTTTGAGCATAGCTTCAGGCTTTGCAGCCTGAAACTATTTTTAAAAAATCATTCCCCAGGAGTGATTATTTACTCTTTTCTCAACGACTAAGTGTGAGTAAGGGAACACCTTTAAATTTCGTTTCAAAAGTAACTGTTTTAAAGAAATAAAGTGTGACCAAATTTACGGTAGGTGAGACTGCACATAACGATGTTGTTTCACGAAGCTGTTAATTGATTGGTTTCTTTATTATGTAGAAACCAATCCATTGTTAGTCTGAATACTCCACTTTATATATTTTATTTTGAGGCGGTCCAGCAGTAGAAATAAGAGTAAATAGCCACTGCGGAGTAGGAATTTTTGAGCATAGCCTCAGGCTTAGTAGTCTGAAGCTATGTTCAAAAATCACTCCTTCACAGAGATTATTTGCTTTTATTTTGACCACTAATTACACACAAACATTTCTACGCATGAATATTATGGCAATAAATGAACACAAAATGCCATGTTATGAAAGTAGGTAAGAACTATAATTCACCTTCCATTATACCAACGTACAGTTATCAATTTTCGACCTTTTTCTTTTAACAATATACGAATTGAACTTCTGCGTTCCTCCATTGAGTAAACCATCAATACTGAGCTCCCTGTTTCTATTTTCTGATTGCCATTTTGGACTACCAAAAATTGACATTTATATTCCTGTTTTACTTGAACTATCAATGATCGAAATAAGAGAAAATCACCATGGAGGAGTGATGGAGGAGTGATTTTTGAACATATATTCAGGCTACAGAGCATGAAGCTATACTCAAAAATCACTCCTCCACCATGATTATTTGCTCTTATCTCTCTTATCACTGGCAATAAATATTTAATCAATCACATATAACAAAGGGCAAATCGACAATTGTGTTTATGAATAGTGGTATTTTCTTATTAGGTGAAAAGACTGTTTGTGGAATTCTAGCATTATAGTCTAGCAAATTCAGAGGCGACCCAAAAAGCTCCTCCTTTGTTAGCTTCCAACTGCTCCTTCTCAGGTCAAGTTGACTTATCCTAGCAAAATGGACTATGAGAGTTGTGCCTGTGGATAAATTTTTGAGCATTACTTCAGACTTTATAACCTGAAGCAATGCTCAATCTCTTCTCCACATTGATTATTATTATTTCAAACACTGCTGTTACTCATTTTATAAGCCTAAATATAACTGCTAGACATCACCGGTAGAGGAGTGTTTTTGAACATAGTATTCAGTTTTTAAGCTCGGGTGATATCCAGCAGTTATTATTCAGGCTTGAAACACACAAAATCTTAAAACTAAATACTGAGTCGATATCAAAGGAACCCAGCTCATCGATGTAAGAAACCATCTAAAAAGTTCATTCAAAAAAACAAGTTTTTTTGGCAGATTGTTCAAAATCAAGGTGAATAGGTTACTGTGGATGAGTGATTTTTGATCATTGCTACAGACTAGAAACCCTGAAGCAACGCTCAAAAGTTCCTCACCCACAGTGACTATTTACTCTGATCTCAAACACTAATTATGCCAACAAAATCGCAACAGCCCAGAAAGGTGTTACCTAGAACGCCAAAACTTGTTCTAAGATTGCAGTAAAGATGCTAAAATAACTTTAAACATTGTTCTAGCATCTTTACTGAAGAATTTGAACAGGTTTTTGCTCATTGGGTATGTACTCTTCTCCGTAGTTGTTCGGTTTGAGAGGACCCCTAACACACTTCTATCAGGGGTTAAAATGATAGCCAGTCCTCACTGCAGAGGAGAGATATTTCAGAATATATTCATTGGCTGAAAATATTCTGAAAAACTTCCCCTCCACTGTAATGACAGGCAGTTATTTTGAGCCCTGTTCTATGTAGTTTTATTTTTGCTTTTTCACATGTTCCACTCTGCAAAGCCTTCTCAGTAGACTCAATAATAAACAAGCCAAAAAGAATTGCTGTAATAATTCCCTTTGTTCACACATTATTGTTAAATAAAAACCCCCTCTGCTTATATCATTATGATAATAATACATTAAGCTTAATCAGAGTATTGTATTTCAAATATTTATACACTGTTGTGAGACAATGAGTTTATGCACTGTTATTATACTATACAAAATCATCAAGACATATACGTATATTAACTTCTAAGGATCACACAGGGGGTATCCTGATCCCGTCAGACATAGGAAGGAGAACACTATAATAATTATAATTAATAACTGTCAAGTGTCACCTTTGGAGGAGGGTGTCTTGAGTATAGTTTTCAACTTTGTCGGCTAGACAATCTGATAATAATAACGACTAAAGCTTTATTGTTTCTTCGAATCACAATAACAAAGACACTTAAAATGTAAAATGAAAGCATATTATAAAGATAGGAAAGAAAACAACTGTTAAACAATGACATTATTTTGAACAAAAAGAAGTCAAACCAAGACATGACAAATTTTCTATTATATCCGTTTCATGTCGGTGGAGTTGAAAGATAACAATAAGCTTCCTATAATAATGAGAGCAAGGTAGTTTCAGTGTTAAATATATTGAAATGATTGAACAGCAGTGTTTGAAATAAGAGCAAATAATCACTGCGGAAGAGTGATTTTTGAGCATAGCTTCAAGCCGCCAAGCTAGGAAAACGATCAATACTCATTTTATTTTTTATGTTGAACAATAGTAATACTTTAAAATACCAACAAATTATCACGGTGGAGGAGCAATTAGGGCAGTGATTATTTGCTCTCCCTAATACAAATTATTACACCATAGTGTAGTGTATACGTTCTAACGTCATCAGAGTATCCCAGGTACAATATGTGGTGAGGTGTCATGCTTAACTGTGAACAGTAAAATGAGTACCAGCATGCCAGAGCAAGAATTCGACTGAACACAGTGGGCAAAAACCTGTTTAAACTCTACAGTAAAGATGCTAGAACAACGTCAAACAATGTTGTTCTAGCATCTTTACTGCTGACTCTGACTCTACTGGAAACCTGGGAAATGAGTAGAACCCTTCCTCTACTTTGTTGTAGAAGCTAAAGAAGGAAGAGAGAGTAACTTGCTCACTAATATACTTTACCTAGAAATAACTGCCGGCCATCATCATGGAGAAGCGTTTCTTGAGTAGTGTTTAACTATAATCAAAAAACACTCTCCCACAGGTGATGCCAGACAGATCTTTCAAGGCTTAATAATATACCTAATAAATCAAAGATAATCAGAGGAGAATCTTACTATTACATTATCCATTCCCCCAGTGGGCAAAAACTTACCCAAAGTCTACAGTAAAGATGCCAAAACAATGTCTTCAAAACGACTTTATTGCAGACTTTAAACAAGTTTTTACCCACTACCATGGGATAACAACGACAATTAAGTTTGAAGCCTATTGGGTGGCAAATTATTTGTGAAAACAAAGAGTAGACATTCCATTGGTAGAAATTGACATGGTACAGTCAAAATAGTTGTAAATCATATAAGAATACCAATCTAATAGTATTGTGATTGATTGGCTTATTCGTACAAGAGAAACCAATCAAATACAAGTTCGTTTAAGACAACAATCTTTTTCACAGATGCAATAACTTTTGACCCATGCACTATACATTGAATTGAGCAAAGGAATTCAGTGAAATATCTATCATCTTCATTTATTTATGTGACAACAAAACATAGCACTAGTCATTAATTATATCATCGACACAAAACTAGAACACGTCTTGTTTAATAAAATTAAACAGCATTGATCTTAATTATATCATAATGAACATTTCAAATATCCTTTCTTATTTAATTATCGTCACGAAGTTCGTCAATAAATTTTACAAGGAAATGACATATCACTACTTCGCTAGACTTATTATTAGTCATAATTATAGTAATTAGTAATTAGAACCCATCATCAGCAATTAGAATCACATCATAGAATTTTTCTTTTTGTGGTAACAAAAGGTTTAGTAATGTGTGGGGGAAATTATTGTGGATTTATACTAGGCGAAAAAAACTTCACGAAAGCCAAAAGAAGACATTCCATTGGTAGAAATTGGCATCATACGGTGCATGATGAAAATTTTTACCAATAGAATGTCTTCTTTTGTTTTTTGCGCAAAATTTTCTCCTCTAATATAAATCCACTCGTACATTGAATTATGTTTTATAAGGCATTGTTTATTTTTATAGAATGAATAGGAACAGAAAGCAATTAAGGTCTTATGATTAACATGTCTATGAGTGCAAATGTATTGTTTATATTTTGTAAGGAATAGAAAGCAATGTTAAATATGTTTGTTTTGAGCAACATGACTCCTCTGATGGTAATTGGCAAACATCACCTGTGGAAGAGTGTTTTTGAAGCTGAATAATATACTCAAAAACAATCCTCCCTGGTCTAATAGTTATATTGAGGCTTGTATTCGATTACGTTACTGACATCAATATAAGCATGGTTGTTAACATCCGCGTGTTCGTTAGGTATTTTAAGGTAGGAGCAAATAGCATAGATAATCTACAGAAATAGTTTTTTTGTCGTTGATAAATGGTGATAATCTGTTGAATAAAAGATCGTTAATATGCTATAACAATGAAATTAACTGATATTTACTTCCTTTGGCATCTAAGGTATCTATATAAAGCATTACGTTTATATCACAAAGGTATCTACCTGAAGATCTAGTAGTCAATATAAGAGTAATTAATCACTGAGGAGGAAGGATTTTTAAGCAAATATATATAGCCTGAAACTATGTTCAAACATCGCACTTTCATAATGATTTAAGATATTAACAAAATTTTGTTCTTAAAGTAATCAACATACTACCATGTCGAAAAGTAACTAGACAACAACTGTGGAAGAGTATTTTTGAGTATAGTTTTCAGCTCTGAAGCCGAATATTACACTCAAAAACACTCCTTCATGGTAACTAGCTGATAACAACTAAAAAAAAACACTCCTCCACAGGCAGAGTCTGGTAGTTATTTTTAGACTGGACTACCACATAGTTTTAAGGTTGTTTTCCAATACCTAAGCTCATCCATGGATACTATTTACAATTACCCTATTTCATTCTCATAATACCCCAGTGTTTGAAATAAGCACAAATAATCACTGTGGAGGAGCGAGTATTCCTTCAGGCTTTTTTTATTCCACAGTGATTTTTCACTCTTATTTTAAACACTATACTTCAAAACGGTATTCTGAAAGAGATCCATTATGATTCTGCTGAATATTATTTTGCACATTAAGTTATCATTGAACATTGTTCACTGGAATTTCCTCAGAACAGTAAGGTGTATGCATCCATGCATGCTGATTTATGTAGAGAAATAATCTTTTAATTTATGTTACTAAATATAGTTGAAGTATAGGTTGAAGTTGTAAAAGATAACTGAGGGTACTAAATAATGCCTGTGGAGGAGGAATTTTAAAAATCGCTTCTCCACAATAAATTACAAAAAGATGTAAATACTACAAGACTTAAACGGACCGTTCAAACTAACACAAAACAAACAAATAAATTAAAAATTAAAAAAGCTCACCGAAATGACGTTTTTCTAACAACTTTCATCACTGATTCTGATTCACATACATAAAAAAACAATCTCACGTCATCTTCATCTGTTTTTTGCAAACTATTCAACTATATCCTAACCACCTACAACCTCTTTTCTTTTAACACATAATTATAAACAACAACTATGCAATTAAACCAACAATTCAATCATTATTTAACGATAATGACAATAAAACATGTTCACATAACTCTAGGCAATTTTAATTAAAAAGTTCCTCTAAGTATTTGAACCTATATGTATGAACAAACACACAGTTGAAAATAAATAAATCATAGGCAGAAGAAAGAGAAGTCCTATTCAAAAGGCCTTTATAATAAGCCTTAATAATATCAATGGAGGAGGGTGTAATAGGTGATATTTTAAAGCAAGAATGTCCAAATGAGGCTCGTTCACAGATCTGATTTATAGTTACTTTGAAACACAAACATAAGATGAGTTAATCAAGATATTAATAAATAAAGATTTAGAGTAGATATGAATACAATCAAAGAAAAGTCAGCTGGTCATACTTTTTCAAAGCCTTATAAAAATCTATACATCAAAAGAAAAACAATAGTTAGGGCTGGTCTCAAAATGATTTTGTCAAAACATTGCTTAAAATAAAAATAATGAACATGGAGGAGTGATTTTTGAGCCGTGTAATCACCATGAAGGAGTGATTTTTCAACACAACTTCAGGATTTATTGGCCCTTATTTTGAGCACTACCTGTTGAAAAAAAAAAAAAAATAATTACTGTGGAGAAGAAAGTTTTGAGCATAGCTTCAGGCTTTTTTGCCTTTGTATCTATGCTCAAAATCACACTCCTCCACAGATTTTATTTGGTGTTTAGGTGGAACTTTAAACTAAATTGTGGAGGAGGAAAAATTGAAGAATATTGAGCTTGGAGCAATATATTTATACAAGGGTTGAAATAACTGCTGGTCATCACTGTGGAGGAGGGATTTTTTAGAATATTTTCAGTCACATTTTTTAATCGACAGGTGTAATATACACCATCCTCTAAGAAAGGCCACCCTCTAATAAAGGTTGCCCCATAAATACCTTAGTTTACACCAAAGTGGCGTTTTTAGAACTTCAACAAGATTGAGCTGTGATTAAAACTACACTTTGAAATAAAGCTGCCCTTTTTTGAAAGCCATCTTCCAATAAACGCCACACTTTTTAGCTTAAAAAACGCTGCTGCATCTATTGAAGAGCTTGCCCATATAAATACATAACAAAGATTGTCAAGCCTGAATATAACCATCAGATATCACCTGTGGAGGAGTGTTTTTTGAGTACCATTTCAGTTTTGAAGCGATGTCTAGTACTTGTATTCAGTCCTGGATTGGTACCAATCTGCAAATCTATTGTTATTTATGGATAAACTTCTGTATTTTTTATGTGTTTAATGAAATTAAAGTATAATGTATGTACTTGTATCTATTTATTTAATATTATGTATTTATTTATTTATTTATTTATTTTACAAAAGTTATAGTGGAAAAGAATTAGTAGAATTGATTTAACTTTAGGAGCCACCTTTAAAATTCATTACCAAAAGCAGATATCTTAGCAGCTTTAAATAAGTAAAATTCAATAATAGTGTTAAGTCAATGAGCTTGCAATTGATTGGTTTCTTCGGCACGAAGAAACCAATCAATTGCAAGATCATTGATTCAGCACTCTTCCCCTGGTAATTAATTTTGGAGATAGTCCCTTACATTTGCATTATAAATAGAACCAATGTAGCAAGTCATTGTATATTCGTTCTAGCTTCAGTTTAAAAGTGTTTGCTTAAAATAATGATCCACTTATATCAAAAGAGGACTAACAACTACAAAGATTGTCCTTTATTCTAACAACATTTTACAGGTACTTCATATGTAATCATAGATAGAGGTTATCAATCAAAGGTACAGTATTGAAAGTAACCCACCAAACCGAGTGAATGTTACATCTAGTATATGAAAATGATTAGTATATATCACATCATAGAATGTATATATCACACACAATGTATTCACATAGGAATGATATTGTGTTCTTATATTATTGTCATGGCGTCATTGAGAATAAACAAATACTCTATGTATATATTATATATATATTATATTACATTGCTGTGGCTGTCATAGTGTTTTGCTTTCGGTTTGTGGTTCTGTGTCAACAAATACAGAAAATCTTAAAGTCTTAGCATGGTTAACTCTGGTTGTCAAAAATATTTACAGGGAGTCAGCATATCCTGCACCCGTTTTGCACTTGCATTTCAGATTTGCACATGCACACTTTTTAAAAATAATCGCAAGTCCACACCAAGATGGCATTCAAGTGTAAAGGTTATTATTACAGTAGTTAATGTGCCATATTGAACAAACTACACATGGTTTATGCTTTGGTTACTCTACCAAAAGCTACAATAAAGTTGACCTGGTGTATAAGTCGATACCAGAGTTTTAAAGTTGAAATAATGATCCATTCATGACGTGAGACCCTATATGATTTTTTATAGTTTCGTTATTTAATGATGGTGATAAGGTTGAGTGGATTCCTCTTCCTGTATTTAGCATCCACAGTGTATGCCTCGTAAACTTTTTTTAATTTTATGATTATGGTATGTTATCATGGAATTTTATCCCGATTTTATTTGTATATGTGAGAACTACTCCAAGTTTATTATTAAGAAGGGTATCACACGTTTCTTTATTCATGATTATTAAGCCCCACTGGGTATTATGGTACATGTATATACTTTTCATTCTGTAGTACAAAAGCTTCCAACTCGTCCTTGGTTAACTGTTCTATAATATTAACAACGTCTACTATAACAAAACGTACATTAGACAGCGATTAGTCTAGACAATAAATTCGACAAAGTTGATAATTCTGTCATAGCAAAAAATGCTGACATCAGCAAATAAATTAATACCATTTTGAAAAGATCTTATGCTAGGCTGTATTCTATTTTCTAAGTAAACAATTTAACTTTTGTATCAATATTGTGAATGTGGTCAAAATTTCTGAGAATTTTTCGAAAATTTTTAAAGTCTTCAATTAAAAATCCCTTTTTCGCCGATACTCAGACCCGAGTCAAAGAAATCGGACTACAAACGTTTATAAAACTATCTTTTGTTTAATTTGTGTGGCTATTGTTTTATTAAAATGTATTTTATTTCTCTTGTTCACTCACATTATGGTAGTCAATCACGTGTACTGTAGAAAATAAAAACTACAATTATGGTTGAGAAAAGTTTCCATCTGTGGTACAAAACATTACTACAAAATAAACCATCATTATATAACGCATCTTTTCCAAATGAACTGTCCAGGGGAAAAGGCTAAATTCAACTAAAAATAAAACTACAACAAAGGAAATTACGTCAATTTGCATGCAGTTACCGCATTACATCAAATAAATGCCCAGGGCATTTATTAAATTTTTCGACTTTTAAGGGGGTGTTTATTTGAGTTACATAATTATGCAAATCAAACAGGGCTGACACAAAAACAACAAGAAAACGAAAGTAACAAAGCGAAATTCGCAGAACAGAAATTTACCGAACAGTAATAATTAAATAATAATAAAAGTAAATAATAATTATTTAAAAGGGGCTTCCATGCCGTGGACTGAGTTGTTAGTCTCCATTTTTTTCATACACGTTATGTATGAAAAAAATGGACCCTTAATGCGTTAAATTTATCTTCTGCATATGCTATATAGACCACCAAATGGATGCATACGGCAATTTTCCTCTAAATTGATCAGATATTTCCAAGTACAGATCCTAAACACAATGTTCATCAAGTCTTTTCCATATCCGGGGGAAGCAGGGGGAGGGGGTGTTAGTGGAGGGAGTGGGGGAGGGGCTTGGGGCATTTAATAGAGCGGGTGCATTTAATAGAGCAGGGGCATTTAATAGAGTGGGAGCATTTTATAGAAGGGGCGTTTAATAGAGCGGGGGCATTTAATAGAGTGGGAGCATTTTATAGAAGGGGTGTTTAATAGAGCGGGGGCATTTAATAGAGCGGGGATGTTTAAAACAGGGAGGCATTTATTAAATATTTTGTTGTAAAAGGGGGGCGTTTGAAAAGGGCGGTGCTTAATCAAAGTATTTTACTTCTTCACTATGAAGGAAATAGTGAATTGCAGGTAAAGTTCTCTCCATTTATATCTAGAACATACTCTTCAAACCTGACAAGTGAAACAAAAGTAGAAAACAACCGGAAATCCGTAGAGATTTATCAGGTAGACTTATGACTTCGAATCTTCGATTTTTTCGCAAACTAGACTTTTCAAAATCTGTTGTTCCTAGCAGCCTATATCCAAATTCGAATTTCAGTGCCCTTTGTCTGGCTACTCAAAATGTAAGGCATTTTATCCAAGTTTAAATTCTGATATTTTTGCACAAAATATTGTCTCAAATAATTGACCAAGATTGTAGTTCCAATCTTGGAATTGAATACCATAAAGCATGTTTAAAACTTTAATTCCCCCTGCTTATTAAGCTTCATTTACTCTTAACCCCCCCCCCCCCCCCACCCACCCCCTGCACTGGTGTTGCCTAACATTTATTTATACACTCGTGAGGTAGTTGATATACAATCACTGCTATAACTCTAAAAGCGACCAATTTATTTGCAAGATTAATGATTGTTGTTTGAGGTAAGAGCAATAATCAATGCAAAGGAGTAATTTTTGAGCATAGGTTCCAGAATTTTTATCCTAAAGTTACGGTCAAAGACCACTCCTCAACACAGATTATTTGCTCTTATTTTGAACACAGTAGTTTTGAAAAATAAATTTGGAGTCTACTAGGCTAGGTCGACCGAAAATATCCTAAAAAATCTCTTCCTCCACAGTGATGACCTGCAGTTATGTCAAGCCCTACCCTGCTGCACTCCAAATAGAATAAATAATATTAATTGCACATGTTCTAAGTTCAGACAAAGAGTTACCGTAAAAATCTCTTGCACTATAAGTTTTAACACATTACTCTATATTGCCTTCGTGGGCCCGAAAAAAAAAATCAATTTCGCAGACTCATAATAGACTTTTTAATTCATTGAAGAGTGATTTTTGATCATAGGTTTAGGCTACAAATCCTTAAGCTATGCTAAAAAAATACTCATCCACAGTGATTATTTCACCTTTCACATTGTTGTAGCGTCTTTAGTGCGGACTCTGAAAAAATGTTTGCCGGCTGGGTAAAGATTTGATTTGCTTTATCGTAATACTGAAGAAAATAATACCATTGAAAACGTAACCTTTCATGATGTATTCTTCTATCATGATAATATACTATACAACATACTCTTCTAAGACATAATATATTACCCATCCTTGCCACTATAGAGAAATCATAATAACGTTTTTAGTTTAAATGTTCATTGTTTGATATTTAACTAAGAACACCCACATACCCACAATGGAATAGGAAGCAAAGCAAGGAATCTTTTGCATCTGTTTCGGGTTTTATTTTATGAATCTCATTAATAATATACAAAGTTTAAACACTGAGTTAGTATGAGGAAGGGTATAATATAATGTTGCACACTCATAGTGTGAAAGACTACATACTACGCTTTCATAGTGCGAAAACAGTGTGAATTCTCCCTCCGCAAAAAAACATAACTTTTATGGACACATTTTTACATAATTTTTCAATTATTTTAATTTAGCAACAAGAAGTGTTAGGTGTTGATATAATTTGGCATGTTGTAGTTGATTAAACAAAGTCAATCTTGTCTATTATATCAGTATAAAGCTGTATTTCAAGTTATTTTTTATTAATTTGTGTGTACAAATGCTAACTTTTATATCAAACAGATACCCAAATTAAATTCCTAGATTAAGCCATGAGTATGAGCAGACTGGAATGCTGACATTTATAATTGAAATTTCCAGCTTTATCAGGATTTTTAAATTCCCTGACTTTTCCAGGATTTCCCTGACTAATTTGGGTGAAGTTCCCTGCTCTTTTGAGCACCTGATATTTACCTTTCGCTTCA
Source organism: Neoturris breviconis (assembly GCA_032360805.1). Classification (NCBI taxonomy): domain Eukaryota; kingdom Metazoa; phylum Cnidaria; class Hydrozoa; order Anthoathecata; family Pandeidae; genus Neoturris; species Neoturris breviconis. The sequence goes on from JAULBZ010000016.1 coordinate 48,102, forward strand.
CTTGATTGATTGGTTTACTTGATAACAGCCAATTGAAAGTTCAGAATAAGTTCTTGTTTCAATTAGCATCATGAAGTTAAGACAGAAAATAAGACTGTTGAACAATTATTTACACAACAAAAAAATATTAACGCAACAAAATCAGCAATTATTATTGCCTTTCTTGGCATGAATAGACTGGGAACCACCAAGATTACACAATACATGAAATACATCGCAATAAAACCAAGCTAAATACTTAAAACTTTAGCCAAGACAATTAAAAATAGAAGTATGTAGATGAATTAAATGAAATTAGATGAATTGTATTAATGGTTGCGGAGTCAGGGTGGGGACCCTAAGTTCCCAAGTGAAAACTATTTAACAGCTGCTGGGATCGGAAAGAAAAACTGTTACATATACAAACAATAATTATTTCACTAATTCTTTGTCTGATTCCACTTGGCAGTCGACAATCAATTTTCAATATTTTCCTACTATAACTCTGCCATTATGGTTTTTTAGAGTTCAATAGCATAATTACATTAGCTAGATACAAACATTTTGTGGGGCAACATAGTCCACATCTGAAATGATGGAGAATATTGCAACAATTCCACTCACGATAACATTCAGGGTGACATTCAGGCCTATACAAAATACACCGAATGAAAATGAAAAGTATGGGTCTAAGTTAGCTACATGCATTGCACCTACTTCAAAGTACCTTAAAAATACACGCAAACCCAAATCACCTCCCCTCTTCCAATAACATAAAATAAGAAATAGCATCCCAGCTATATCTAGCTATATACTGGTGTACCTACTCTGAAAAGTACCCACATCTAAGAAAAAAAACCCAGCCAAGGTAGCACCAGAAGTCAGGTAGGCTTCTAAAAAAAGTTTACAAGCTAGCTAGAAAGATGCTCCATCATTAACTAAAACCAGATTTTTCTGAATTAAACTGTTGCTGAAATTTAAAAAAACTAGAGATCAGAAGAATTAAAAGTCCATTTAATTAAAAGGTCATTTAGCATTGTAAAATCTACACACTTTTGTCACAATAAAAAGATGCTATTTCAATAGAAAAGTCAACAGCAAAATATAAAATCTTCTAACAGCTACTCAATTAATGGTGGTGTTCCTAAAGACACAGTCCTTGGTCATACATTTGTTTCTTATCTTTATTCTTAATTAATGACCTTCCTCACCATATCTTGAGCAAATCTATGCTGATGACACAACAGTATTCTGTTTTGGCAAGACGATGTCTTTGACAACGTTGGAATGGCTGCTAAGCTTGAGGTTGATCTATGTACTGTTGTTGAATGGGGCAATAAATGGCTTATTATTTTCAATGCTTCCAAAACTCTTTCTTTCCCAAGAGAGTATCCTTTGTTTGTCCACTGGGTAATGTCTACACATAGTTGTATCTACAGGTCGTTCCGCAAGCGTAGAAAGAAATTATAGACATTCCATTGGTAGAAATTGACATCACACATTGTGCATTAAATTTGAGCATTAAAGCCTGAAACAATGCTCAAGTATCACTCATCCATAGTGATTATTTACTCTTATCTCAAACAGTCATTATAAGGTAATATACATTTTGTTATGGAATTATCCAGACAGTGGTCGAAATAAGAGCAAATAATCCCTGTGGAGGAGAGATTTTGAGTATGTTCAAAAATCTCTCTTCAATAGTGATTATTTGCCCATATTTCAACTGCTACTAGGCCCATATTTGATTGTCCTTCATGCAGTGAGAAGAAATGCAGCTCACCCAAACAAATATTTAAAGTCAGTGATTTTTGAACATTGCTTTAGGCTACAAAGCTGTTATTTCAACCACTGCACGTTACTTATGGAATTTATAGTTTAAGTTTATTGCTTGCCAAGCCTTAATATAACTGTTGGACATCACCTATGGAGGAGTTTTTTTCAGCTTTGTTATCACATATCACAAGAAAATTTTGAAAACAAAAAAATAAAGAACTAGAAATAATAATTACATATTTTTTGACTTGGACTTTTCCTTTTACAATTATCTTCCAAAACGTTTGCAGAAAAACAAATGAACATTTTTTGGTCTATGAAATTCTATTACATAGAAGAGTTTCATTTCCATTGGTTCTATTCTATTTAAATTTTCCTTACAAAAGCATTGTATTAGTTATCCTTTTTGCAGACTCTTTTAATCTTCACACAAAAGAAAATATCTGACCATTAAGACCATTGTATTCATATTACAAAACGTTGCTCTAGCGTTTTTACTGCTAACTTTGAACAAGTTTTTGAGTACCAGACAGAATATGAAGTAAAAAAAAAATTATTTTGCCGAAAATTATTTTGAACCACTACTTACACTATAGACAGATATTTGCAAATGACAAAATGTAGGTCAAAGAAATTAAATTTGACCACGCAAAAACTTGTTCAAAGTTTGCAGCAAAGACATTAAAAGAACAATTTTGACGTTGTCCTAGCATCCTTACTGCTAACTTTGAACAAGCTTTTGCCAACTGGCATTAGGTTAACGAATCAGTATAAAAAAACACCATTGTACTGGAGAGTAGGCAAATTCGCATGACACTAATTTTTCAGTATTGTCCATGTTAGCATGTCTGACATTATGAGTTTAAGTTAATACCCAAGGAAAATTTGTTACCAACTTCCCATAAACTTTAAGAAACTATGTATATATATATGACATTATCTAAAAATGTTCACTTTCTCCCTTCTAATTGCTTGCGTTCTTTTTCATACACTTCAGAACTTTTTACAGGGATTCTTATGTAGCAAGCAAATATAGAATACCTTCACCTTCAAGTTATTAAGGAAAATTAAAAGAGGGTGGCCATTTTGAAGCTTTAGGTGGGGTTGACCTATATATGGGGGGTCAGTGGGGTGTCTTTCGATAGTCTTTCACAAAATGTCTGAAAATAACTGTAGGACACCAGTAGTAAAGAAGCATTTTCAACGCTGAAAACTATACTAAAAAAACCCTCTTTCACAGGTAAGAAGCCATCTCCAAAATTCGTCTCAAAAAACAGATAATTTAGCAGCTTTAAAGAAGCCAAAATTTACAATAAAGAGTAATAAATCAATGATCAAATCCTTGATTCAGTACTCTTCTCCTGGGAACGAACTTTGGAGATAATCCCTAATGTTCAAGGTTGTAATTTCAAGTTTAAAAAATCATACCTTAGTAAGACAATATCCGGTAAAAGAGTACGGCTGTTCTTGTTGTCGGTTACACTTAACGTTCTCGTAACTTGCCTTCTCACAAAACTCATCTTGTTAATGTTACAATGGAGAAAAAATGTTCATTATTTTTCTATTTTGTAGCAATGTTTTATTATAACAATAGTATTCTTGCTTTTTCAATATGCTTTTAAAATAAGATTTTTATATTTTCAAAAATATAACTTGAAAGATTTTTTGTTGAATGTAATAGCATATCACTACTATATGCTTAAATCAATAAACAATCAAACAATATAACTTCTAGTATCACATATACAATAGCATTATTTTTATTCAATATTGATTTACTTATTTACTGTTGAATGGCGTTAAATTAGTTTAAGGAAATGTAGTCTTTGGAGACCTTACTCTGATATGACCTCATTTTTTATTTACAACCTCTGTGAAGTCTGAATATTCGCACCTGATTGGTTTGTTTATTGTTTATCAGAATTAAGCTGTTGCTAGGACAAAAATTGTGTAAACAATTGAAACATTTGTAAAAAAAAATATGCAATGCTGGTAAGAAGAGTGAATAATTACTGTGGAGGAGTGATTTTAAGGTAAAGCCTCAGGATATATAGCCAGATTATTTATTACTTATCTCAAACACAGATATAATTCTCGTATTTGAATGTGTGAGAATAATATACAAAACAAAAGATGTAGCAACAGTGTATGCCCACCTAAATAAGCTGATAAAACTGATGTTAAAATTCGCGAACCCACTCACTCTGTTTTGTCCATTTTACTAACACCGGAGGGAAAAAAGTTTATTAGATTTTGTACTACTGGTACCATGCCCTTAGGAATAAGTAAAAAGAGTAATTGAAAACTTAGTAAAATAATAAATAAATCAATTCACATTAATTTTGTTGGTGAAATATTTTTCATTTCTAGTAGAATTTTGATCTGTCTAACTCTTTTATAAATCTGACAAGATTTAACAAGATGTTATGTGACACCTCCAACTGATTATTAATTTGCTATGTCAATATTAGTCACACAGAAAGGTAACAAACATAACAAACTTTTAGCTCTACTCATCATTCAATATTTACATTAAAGTAATAGTCACAGTATTCAAAATAAGAGTAAATAATCACAGGCTTGCTACCCTAAAGCAATGTTTAAAATACACTCTTCCACAGCGATTATTTACTCTTATTTCAACCACTGACACAAATCGAATCTCATTGTTACCCAGTGGGCAAAAACTTGTTCAAAGTATGCAGTAAAGATGCTAGAACAACGTTGTTCAACATTGTTCTCACAACGTCATTCAACTTTGTTCTAGCGTCTTTGAGGACTTTGAGCAAGCCACTGGGAATAGGTAAAAAAAAATGTGAATCACATAATCACTGAATACCATAGGTCATTGGGGATGTTAGTGTTCAAAATAAGAGCAAATAACCACTGTGGAGGAGAAATTTTGAGCATAACTCCTCCATAGTGATCATTACTCTTATTTCAAACATTGATGTATTTATAAGTTTTTAAAAGAAATATAGCATAAGCATGTTGCTTGGAAAGGAGGCTGGTTGTGTACATACATTCAGCAGTGATTGAATTAGAAGTAAATAATCACTGTGGAGGAGTGATTTTTAAACATAGCTTCAGGCTTTAAAGCCTGAAGCTATGCTCAAATATCCCTTCTTGACCTCCACAATGATTATTTACTCTTAATAAGACCACTGTTTAGCAGTTTCTTAATAGTAAAGTTAGAGCATTATTTTGTGGAGATACTGTATTTTGTATAATTCGAAGATTATGTTATAATTTCACATAGATTGCTGGATACTGTACTTGTTTATGTCCTAATTTTTGCATAAATTACTGGATACTGTACTTGTTTATGTCCTAATTTTTGCATAAATTACTGGATACTGCACTTGTTTATGTCCTAATTTTTGCATAAACTACTGGATATTGTACTTGTTCATGTCCTAATTTTTGCATAAATTACTGGATACTGTACTTGTTTATGTCCTAATTTTTGCATAAACTACTGGATACTGTACTTGTTCATGTCCTAATTTTTGCATTAATTACTGGATACTGTACTTGTTTATGTCCTAATTTTTGCATAAATTACTGGATACTGCACTTGTTCATGTCCTAATTTTTGCATAAATTACTGGATACTGCACTTGTCTCATCAAAAACTGCAATATCTTAAGAGCCGTTAAAGATATTTACATGAAATGAAAATTAATGTTATTTATTATTCAAGTTCTTAAGATCAACTTGTATTTTTGATTTGGAATCCCTTTACTAGTATAGTAGAGCAGTGTCTGATAAATTTAATTTCCTTTAGATTGTTTAAAATGTCCTCTAAGGATTGTTGTGCTATAGTTCAAATAAAACTAAACTCCTCAAACACTACCACACCCTCCCCACAAAGCTTTCTGATCACTTTAAAAAGTTGTTTTATTTTTATTAACTCCTTGCTTGGGAAATATTGAGTTTTGATTTACTGCTTTATGGGTACTAAAAATAAGAGCAAATATTCACTGTGGATGAGGGATTCTTTAGCATAGCTGGTAGGCTATGAAGCTGTCCTTCTGTACTAAAAACATTCCTTCACATATGAATTCCGGCAGTTATTTCAAAAGGCCTAAAAGTCAATGTGGGGAGCCTCAGTTTTTAGTTTTAAAGCTGACAACTGTACTCAAAAACACTCCTCCACAGGTGATGTCCGACTATTACTTTGAAGTTTGGAGTTAGTTAATACCCTAATGAAACAAGTGATGACCGGCTGTTATTTCAAACCCTGACATTCTAACAGAATAAGTGATAATAAGTCTATCTTCTAGACAAAGAAAAAACCACAATAACTATTTAATTCAGATAAACCAGTCTCAACAAATTCTATACTTCACATATACAGCAGATAAGATATTTTTGATGATATCATGTCCATCTTAAAATTGAGAATATAAACATAAGGTGGAAACAGATGTTACAAAATAAACTGGGGCAAGGAGCCGTCTTTTGTTTCAAAAAGCAGATGTTTTAGCGGCTTTAAAGAAGTCATAATCAATAGATTTGACAAAAATCTATCTATGATGAAGAGTGTTAAGTCAACGAGCTTGCAATTGATTGGTTTCTTCAGTACGAAGAAACAAATCAGTTGCCAGATCGTTGGCTCAGCACTCTTCAACTGGGTGGTCCCTAATTTTTCTCAAATAAGTCACTCAAATTAATCTAAGGAAAAACAACAATTTAAAAGTCAGATATTTTAATGGTCAATGTAAAAGCGAATAATCTACTGTGGAGGAGTGATTTTTGAGCCTAGCTTCAAGCTATTGAAAAATCCCTCCTCCACAGTAATTATTTACTACTATTTCGACTACCGATATTTTTAAGTTATTCTTTTTTAACAGATAGTCTTAAAAATAACATTTACAAAGAAGTGTATAGAGTCAATGATCTTGCAATGGATTGGTTTATTCGTACTGAAGAAACCAATCCTATACAAGCTCATTAACATAACACCCTTTTACACAATTTAAATTTTGTCATTTTGGTCAAATTTAGTTTCTTTAAGCCTACCAAAAAAAAGTTACACTTGAAATGAAATTTTGACCTCGTCAATAAACACATAGTGATTGATATAACAGCAAATAATCACTGTGGAGGAGTAATTTTTAAGCATAGCACCAGTTTGCAAAGTCTGTGGCTATGCTCAAAAATCCCCCCTCCGCAGTGATTATTTATTCTTACTTCTTTTATAATGCATGAAAAAACAATAGTATCTACGATGAAGAGTTATTGGAATTGCAATTGACTACTATTAACAATTGAGAAAATTGATTCAATAATTAATTTTATATTTTAATCATCAAAATTCCTTATTAGCTATCATTACTCATTCCACACTTTAAAAATAGATATATCGAAGTGTCACCAAACCTTATAACATCAAGGGAGTTTGTACCACACCAATATTTAGCTTTAGAATTTTAATAATTCAAATAATCATTGCACACTGGTCAAAATTAGAGTGAATAATCACTATGGAAGACTGAGGTTTGAGCATAGCTTCAGGCTAAACTGTTATTTCAATTGCTGTAGCTTCTATCAAGAGATTGTCTCAAAAATAAAATCTATAGAGGAGAGCACTGAGTCAACGATCTTCAAATGGATTGGGTTCTTCGTACTGAAGAAACCAATCCATTGCAAGTTTGTTGACCTAACACACTTCTGTACAGATTAAATTTTGTTGAAGTCTGTCAATTTGAGTTGATTTAACTCTACCAAAAAAAAGTTTGTTTTGGAACGAAATGTTGAGATGGCTTCTAAGAATGGTGATAATATAATACTTTAAATTCCTTTGGTTCAACTCAGATGCATCTACACTTCCTAAGTAACCGATTCTAATAATAATATCGAGTCAACAACCTCTCAAGGCAATTAAGAAGGATTTTCAGTTATAAAAGGGTGATTAGTAACCTATAAATATTATTTTAGGAACTGATCGGAAAAATTCCATCGAATTTTTAGATACGTTTTATTTTTGCCCATATGACGTCATTTTGCTGCTATTGGGCGAAAAATGTTTTAAGACAGGGGTAATTTTCTGACTTCTGATAGTTCAAACATATTTATTTTTTAGTAAACCTATGGGTATTTGCATTCAGAACATGCAACTAATTTTGATCAACATATGCATCAAGGTTGGATTACTATTGGCCCATGAATAAGTCCAAAATTTTGACCTATGAGGTCGCATAGCTATATTCAAATCAGTGGAGACGTATTATACATGGATAGATTGCCCATCTCGCGTATTTAAATATTCCCTCAAGTTTATAGAAATATTTTACATTTCCGGGGGTCAATATTTCAATAAACTCTAAATTTCTTACACGTGGATTTTGCAAAAACGCGTTTTTACGCTTTACAGATTATGTGACCTCCATAGCCTTGAGGGATTTTTAATGTAACACATGTTAGCAACTCAAAGAATATCACACCAACGTTAAGGAATATAAATGTCAATTTCGACTAATGGAATGTCTTCTTTTAGCACACGTGCGGAATTTTCCGCCTAATGAAAATCAACGTTAGGTAATCTACTAAGAATTGAAAAGAACCTAAACCAAAAATTATATATTTGGTAAAAATAGTATACAAAGACTTTATGGACATCTTTATTATGAATTAAATTATTAATTATCTGGTTTGCTTACATTACCTAAGGGACTTCGTACCGAAGAAAACAATCCATTGCAAGCTCATTGACCTAACACACTTTATACAGATCATTTGTTTTTGAATTTAGTCAATTTTAGTTAATTTAATTCTAACAAAAAAGTTGGTTTTGGAGCAAGATTTTGAGATAGTACTTAAACCATAATCTGTGCGACTGAAATATCACACAAAAGAAAATTCACCAGGCCCATGCTACTAGAGATCATTGTTCATAATATCAGGAAAGGTATTTACAAAGTATGTTTATAAACAATCAATAATGAAGTTTTTTGTTATAACAAAATCAAGCAATTGAGAGACAGGAGTTTAGTAATTTCTACATAGACTTCAGTGGTTGAAATAAAAACAAATAATCACTGTGGCAGAGTGATTTTTAAGCATTCAGGCTACAAAGCTCTTCCGCAGTGATTATTGGCTCTTATTTCGATTACTAAAATGTATAAACAAATAAAAGATGTACTTACAAGTATTTAGATTCTTCAGATTTTCGTTTTATTTTGACACTACGCTTTTTATACCACAAATCATCGTCAGCAGAAGTTTTTATTAATTTTCTGTAACTATTTTTAATTCTCCGTGGTGTAACAACAATACTAAAGCGTCTCTCAGGTTTGCTCTCCTTCTTTGTCAAAGGTACACTTACTGCCTCAAGTAATAAAGGTTCTTCGGGGGAAATTTTCCCTCCCTTTCTACGCCTCATGAATATTGGCGTTTTACGTGTCCGTATATCAGTTTCACTGGATGATAGTCTAACTTTTCTCTTTAAAAACTTTGGACTCTTTGCAATAAATGCCATTATATAATATTACTGCATATAGATAAATATGTAAACAATAACGCAAGTTGTATCAATCTTTAAAAACAGTGTAATAACAAAGATATGCAAACATAACTGTGTTTGTACTTGTAACTATTTCAGCCACAAATATAGCCCCACTATTTTATATTTTTATCGGTAGCTTTGTTATGTCAAGTACCACATTTCATGGTGAATGAAGTCTTCAAAAAAATTTATCAATTATCTATTTAATTCTATTACCCCCTGAATTATTTTAAAGAAGTATGGATTTTGCTGTAAACATTTTTATTTTCAGGGAAAAGATTTAAATATCAACCACTCCACGATGTAACATACCACAAGTCAATTATAGAATCAAAACACTATACCTAATTGCTAAAAAATTATCAAACTGCAAAAATTAGTAATGATGCTAGGCTTTGGCACAAAATTACTGTTGTTAAATATGTGTTAATAATTTTACGTTGGCTGCTCAAAGTAGAACTTGTTGCAATGCAATAAGTTCATTTTTGCGCGATCCTTGCACAAAAAGGAAGTTATTACATTGCAACAAGTTCTACTTTGAACAGTCAACACCTCTGTAACAATTTAAAGTTTAAAGAAAATTTTGATACAAAAAACATATACCCTGGAGAGAAGCATTGTCAAAAAACACAAACAGCTCTCTTTGAAATAGCACAACAAATCATTGTGTTACAGTAAAAAATAGCAAACAAAAGAATAATAACTAAGAAAGTATATCATTGAATTAGTAACCTTTTTATATAAATATACTCATAAGAAATAAATAAAGATTTGCTACCCGTCATGAGTTGTTGAAAACTAGAAGAGATCTAATAAAAAGTATCCATATTTTTTATGACTTATTTTATTATGATAAAAAATGTTTTAGTTTTAACATTTCTAGTTGATATTAAAGACAAATCTATGAAGGACATGTAATTGAACACACATGTTTATAATCCCATCAGGATGTCATGGCGAAGTTATATATAGCTTTTTTGTAGAGTATAATAGTTTCTGCTTTTATTTAGATCATTATAGCATATCCTCAAATACTAAAAACAGCTTTTGTTTGATACCTCACAAACTGTGAAGTCATATCAATGGTTTTGAGTTTCACAGGGTTATAACTGCTGGTCATCACTGAGGAGGAGAGATCTTTCAGAGTATTTTCAGCCAAATTGGCTGAAAATACTCTGAAAATCTCTCCTCCACAGTGATAACTGGCTGTTATTTTAAGCCTTGTTTTCATTGGTACCAGTGGTTGAATTAAGAGCAATGTGGAGAACGGGTTTTTTGCTCTTATTTTGACCAATGGTACATTGGAAAGTCAACAAACAAACAAAGAAGCCAATCCAGTGCTTGATATAATAGCAGATAATCACTATGATGGAGGAGTGAGTTTCAGCATAGCTTCAAGCTGCAAAGCCTGAAGCTATGCTCAACATTCCCTCCTCCACAGTGATTTTTGGTTTTTATTTCAAGCACTGTAATCAAATTCATTAACATTCATTTTTATAACACTCTTCTTCTTAGCATTAGGGTTGATTTGTAGAAATTCATTTCAAACAATACTCATACCAGACATTGTTTAAATTATATATGACTGGCTAGAAAATAACTATCATTTTTCTATCAGCCACCAAAAACAACGTAAACCACATTCTATTATTTTTATACAAGGTTTTTCAATATCACTGCTTTATGTATTTCCATAACATTAAGAAAAGGTTTGGGCAGATTTACTAACTTTAATCTTTTTAGTACTCTCTATTATAAATCACATTTTTAAGCTTTAGAAAGTTAGCTTGTGTGAACATCATTATAAGTCAAAATTCACCTAGCCTAGTTGCAGTTATACTGTAAAGCATATTAATATTCGAAATAATCACCTTGGATGAGGGATTTGTGATCATAGCTTCAGGCTAGTGGTTCTTTGTTCGGTACTTTGTCACTAAAGCTTTAAAAAATTATAGAAAATTTAAGCATCACCTGTGGAGGCAAAGCTGAAACTGTACTAAAAAACCACTACTTCACAGGTCCGGCCGTTATCTTGAGGTTTGAAAATTAAACTTGCTTCAGTACTTTATTATTAACTTATTAATATCAAAATTTCTTATGCAACTTATGCAAAAAATCCATGCAGAACATAACCTGTGGAGGAGTGCTTTTTCAGCATAATTTATGGCAGCTTTACCCACAGAAACGTAGGAAGAAGAATTAATTTTATATAAGCTACAAAAGGGGCACAAAGAGAAAAAATATGTTAAAAAATGCGTAAAGAATCCAGACTCTATGCTTCCTACATCCATCGATCACAATTGAAAAGGTTTTGCAGGTTTAAAGAACTATCTGTGAGATAATACCGAATAAAATTATCAGTTTTGGAATATTAAACCATGAGAAATGAAACCAAAAGTCAACCATCAATGGAAACAAGCTTAAGAAACAAATACTTAGATTGTCGACTCACCAAAATTCTCTGCAACTATTACAAATAACATAAAATCATCTAATTGACTCTCCCTGGGTGTAAATTAAATTTTCAATTTTTAGGTTTGGCGTTAATTAGAACGAGTCATTAAAAAAAACTTTCAAATTTTTCATTTTTTTCCCGCACACATATATAGCACATGTAGTAAATCTTACAAATCTTTGTTCGTGTCATCAATTGTCAGACACCACCTGTTGATGAGTGATTTAGAGTATAGTGTTCAGCTAACAGATGCTCGAAAAAAACTCATCCACAGGTCGTGTCTGGCAATTATATTCAAGTTTGCAGCAGATAAGCCTCTTCTACATCTGAATTAGTGACTACCACAGGGCTCGAAATAACAGCCGGTCATCACTGTGGAGGAGAGATTTTTCAGAATATTTTCAGCCAATTCTGAAAAATCTCT
>JAULBZ010000017.1:0-57808 GCA_032360805.1 Neoturris breviconis
AGTCTTTTTGCCTAATTTGAAATTCGGAATTTTTGCACAAATTTCACCTTGTCTCAAACATTTACGTGAGAGATTGTGGATAATATAGGTAAATACTACCGACGAATATAACCAATGCCGAAGAAAAAACAGTTAATAGTTAATAGTGTTTATAGCAGTGACAATAATTATAGCAGGAAAATTATGCTCAACTTTTCACCTCATGAAGGATCATGATCTTGTATGAAATTTGTTTTCCTTTAGTTTGTCACCAGACATAACTGGTCGAGTTCAAATAAAGAATCTTTCACAATATTTTGTAAAAGATTTCGAAAAGTTATTTCCTGTTGGAAAATTAGTTAAAGCTAAAGTATTAAGGTAAGGTTGTTTTGTTTGTTTAAGTTGTTGCTCTACAAAGAATATTTGACTGTCATTTCATTAAATTTTGTCTCAGATCAGAATATGTTTTACATGGACAATGTTGATAATTTGCTTTAAAGAATTTAACATACCAATCAGGTCTGGATAATACAATCGAATTGCGGAAGGAAATTTGAATGGGCAGCATGTTTTGCTTGTCAATGAACCTAAGTTGTGTGGGCATTTATTCAAGGAGGTGCTTATTCTCCTTCCCTATTCAAGGATGGGCACTTATTTGAGGGACTCTAAAAATAGATTGTGGAAACATTGACCTAACATCCATGTTTGAAATATCATTGCTATTAATTTATATGCCTAATGTTACTTAAGACCATACGAGTGTAAGAAATTCTATAACAAAATGACACTGTTAAATGTTTCTTTTACAAAATATTCTTTGAGACAATGTTCTTGAAGATCAGACCTGTTCAAAATAAGAGCAATAATCACCGTGGAGGAGTGCTTTTTGAGCTAAAAATCACTCCACCTCAGTGATTATTTGCTCTTATTTCAAACACTGGTTCTAGTAGGTTCCATGTATTTGATGCTGTCCTTTTCTTAATTATTCTACTCGTTTTGCAATTTTGCAATTAAGTTGTTTCTAGTTTTACCGAATAACCACAGAAATATGACTTGATGTTTATAATTATTATTATTATTATTCTTTAGCGTTAATCCGGCCAATAATCGCATTGATTTATCATTACGTGGAAAAGATGTTGGTGACACAGATCCAGCTCCACCTCCAAAAAGAGAATTGGTTGATGATCCAAGTGATAAAGAAGATGGTAGGAAGATGAAAAAAATGAAGTTGATAGAATCAGGTGATGACAACATGGAGGTGGATAATACAGTATTATCAAGTGAAGGTAACTAATACAAGCCCCAAAATAACCGCGAATCATCACCTACGGAGGAGTGTTTTATTAGCTTTAAAATAATGTTGTTTTCACTTGAATAGGCTACAAATGTTTGGTATGTTTGTTTCAGTTATCCCAACCTAGTTTCAGTGCTTACCAAGGTATCCGATGTGTTACTCTTTCTGATATTTGTAGCATTGAGAAAGACACAATGTTGATAAGTACACGTTAACACTGTTTTGTTTTTGCTATGCATTTGAAAACAATGGAATGTGTAGAAGTCACTTAAGTAGTTTGATAAAAGTATTCTGGGTTGGTTTTTCCATTTAGATGTAGTATTTGCCTTTTTTGTAGGAATTTCAAAATCTGTCAAAAATTGTTTTCTACTGTATATACTAATATACTTTCAGGATCATCAAGCGAAGACGAAGAATCTGATAATGAACTTGAGACACATGTAAGTTGTTTATTTATTTGTTTTTTGTCCAACTAAGGAAGATAACTGATCAGGATGGATGTTCAATTGCCGAATAAGCTCTCTCTACTAATATTGCTATTGTTTGCTTCAATAGACTGGTCAAGTTTATGTTTGTGTTAACAAAACAAAAGATCAATGGAAGCTAAAGGTTGAAGAAGGAGATGTTGAAAAAGTAAAGAATTAACTTACTGAAATAGCTTAAGTCAATAATAGATACGCTAGAACAACATCGAATGACGTTGTTCTAGCGTATTTACTGCGGAATTTGAACAAGCCTGAATTATGACTAATTGTTATTATTAATATTACTTGATATTATAAACATGATGACGAATTTCATGCTTGTTGATTCAGCATTTTGAACATCTGGTAACACCAAATTTTAATTGGCTTAGAATTCATTGAGCAGTCTTCAATGCAATGGTATAGTTTGTAGGTGTTTTTTTCTTATACCTAACTTATTTCTTGTAAATAACTATTTCTTGTAACTAACTATTAATCAACTAAATAAATACATGGAAATTATATTATCAGAAACTGAATTTCATATTGCATTGTTTAGATTGTTTCATGGAATGACATCCATCAACTTATCAAATCCCCTGAAAGATCTACAAAGAAATCTAAGGTGACCTTAAGGATAATGTAATTATATCTAAACAGAATGTAATTTATTTTATACAAAGGAATGAGTGATTTTTTTAAATAAGCCCCCTCTCACTTAAGTGCCCCACCTCCTTCCCCTGAGCGCTTGTTCGAATATATAAGTGATAGGGTGCTTGTGCAAATGTGTTCTGCAAAAAAAGTTCAAGTTAATTCACAATTACCGATAGTCATTTGTTGTAAAAATATGTTAGCATTAATTAATAGTGCACTTTTCATTTTTTTATTTTCATCAATCTGCCAATTAATTTGATAAGCACCTCTCTCGAATAAATGCCTCCCCCTCCCTCTACATCTTATTTTTTAATTAAAAGCCCTGGATATTTATGGTACGTGACTTGGAGTCAAATTTAATTTCTGCAATAGATTATTTTGCACATTTTAGTAATAGTGATATATTATTATGTTCTTTTGAACATTTAGAAATCCAAAGCTGCTCTGAAAGACACATCTTCAACTAAAAAGAATAAACAGAAAAACAAGGCAGGCAAGATAGACAAAGAGGTAAGTATACTTTTGAAAAATGGCATTTAATAATATATGAAGAAAGAAAGATGTTATGAACAAAGAAACCAATGTATTTTAAGGTTGTTCTCTTAATACTCTTCACCACAGGATACTATGTATATTTTGATCCCTATACTGTATTGTTTTTCTTCAAGCATCCATTCTACTTACCAAGCACACACAATCAAATAAACAATAAATTTGATACTATTTCATGATACAATTTTGCCATAGTGCTGTATGAATTTATATCCAATTGATTTATGGCAAATTTGCAAGCAGACATTTTTACAAGGAAAGAAAGGTTTTGCTGCGAAAACTTGTGTCTACTACTATCTTGACCCTGAAATAAAAGTGCCCATACCTGAATAAACGCCCTCAAATAATCGAAATGAAGTAAGTGCCCAGGGGATTAATTGAGAAAATATGGTACCTTGGTTTTATTAATAAACTTGAATGTTATTGAAAGTAAATGTAAATTGTAATGCAGCATCAAATATCCTCTTTGTAATTTTAAAATTGTAACGAAATTTCTGAATTATTCTGATTATGTAATAAATCGTCAGAAAAATCGGATGCTATAAGGCATGTTTATTCTAATGGAACTGTATGTTCAAAATAAAAACAAGCATCATTATGGGTACTCTAAAAAAGTTAAATAACTCTCAGGGAACAAGAAGCCGAGTCGACTTAAAAGTCTCACCTCAGCAATAGACTTTTATAAGTTGTTACCAATATAAGATCAGATCAAATTTTGTCTTTAAATTCTCAGGTTCATTTTGTGCATTATTCTCTATGTGAAGGTTCATATAAAAACACATGACAGAAAAAATAAAACATAAAAAGATTTTTCATATTTCTTCGTTAAAGTGAGAAGATGAAAGTTTTAAAAGGACCTTTGCCAAGCGAATATATGACCTGGCACTTAAGAGTCTATCGAAGGCACATATAAAATCATAGTCACAAGAATTCTTAGTTTTTTACGTAATTCATTATTAACTTAACGAACGTAAAGCATTACTTGCAAGTCATGAGATAAAAACAAAGAAATTTCTCTTCGAACAAAATAAGTGAATACAATATGTAATACTCTTGCATTACTATATAGCAAATGTTCATTTGATGATAGAGTATATGTGCTTGAACATATCTACCTTGACTTCTTTGTTGGTATATAAAGCTTGCTTTCTGTTATGCGTATGACATCAATTCTACCAATAGAATGGCTTCGTTTGACATTTGCATGGAAGATCCTTCCCAATGGAAATCAGGAAATCATTTTTTAATGAGGAAAATAATATGTTATATAACGTTTCATCATTTATCAATTCTGCTCATTTTGTAGGTTGAAAATGAGGAGGAGGCTTCAGAAAAACCAAGTCTAAAGGTATGGTGTTAAATAAATAGCCTTCTCATAATATTCTTCGTGTGCACTGCTTGAAATGAAAAGAAACAATCTCTGTGGATGAGGGAGGTTTAAGTATAACTTCAGGTTTTGTTATGCTCAAAAATCACTCTTACCCAGTGATTATTTATACTTCATGTTATGATGAATGATGTTATTGTTTCTGCTACGTCTGTTTTTATGAGAGATCGGAAAGTAATACTTTTCTTCGTTTTAGTTGTCTCGTGGGTTCGACTGGGCTGCTGACGACGGTGAAGAAAAGCCTGCGGATATTTCCGATGCATCAGATAGTTCGGATGATGAAAATGATCCGAAGGTATTACCCCCATTTTTTGAAACTTAACGAAACTGTATTATAACAAAGTTCTTACCTTTTTTGTTTCATTGCATTATTTTTGAGTCACTGGGTGATTATCATTAAGATTCTACAAGATTTGGTTTAGTCATGACAAACATCTCTATATTATTATTTTCAGAGAAAAGTGATGTGTCAGCAAGAAAACAATTGCAAGACGAAAAATTTGCTGCGAAGGCCAAACGAAGACATATTATTCGTAGAAATTGACGTCATACATTGTGTGACGTCGATTTCTACCAATGGAATGACTTTCGTTGGCTTTCGCAGCGAAACCTTGCTTTGTAATTCATACAATAATTACTTTTACTTGTGTAGGTGCAAGCAAGAAAAACTAAACGTCAGAAACGAGCTGCAAAAAAAGCTGAAGAAGAATCTTTACATAAGGTGAGATATACGTGCTTTGCAAAGTACAAACTAGATAACACACAAAGAATCTAAACTGGTCCATATTGATAGTTAGATAAAAACCTAATTGCAAATACAAAAGCTAAGTTGTGGCCTCGGAGTCGGCCCACCAAAGTAGATACAGGGACACCCAAGTGCAGATTTGGCACTACAACTACTCCGGCATTAAGCGACTGTTGATGGAGCAACCTCTCTAAGGAGCTAACAAAGAGTCCGGGTTCCTGGCTACCAGTTGGCTATTCAGCAACCAGACAACTGCTGATCAAGTACCCTCAACTTAGATACCTATCTGTCAAAGACCAGAAAATTACCAAGATTGTGCTAATCAGAAACATTAATGCAGTAAACAAAAACAGCATTCATCATCTTAAACCAGATAGATAGCATACTTATCTACCATTAAGGTGTTTTTATTGAGACACCATATCTAGGAAGGTGGTTTACCAAGGCTAAAGAATCTATCCTATCCATGAGACAGACTATTCCCTGACGGACCCAACTCGATATTTCTTGATCTAGAGTTATACATCTTACCTACTGAAGGTGGTATTTACTTTTTCCCCATTAGGTGCCAGAAAGATTAATAAAAAAACATGTGAACCTCTTGGAAGCGTTATTTTTTGTTTTCCGTTTTGAACGCGGCTTATAATGTCCTAGGTGCGCATGTGCGAGTTACTTTTTAGAATCTGAAAATAGTTGTTCTGACGTTATAGAAATCATACGGAAAATTTATAGACCGGTTATAGACCGTGCGGCTGATCTAAGTGCTGTAAATGTAGGCTAATCTGGTCCAGATTATTTAAATTTCTACCTCTTCCTTACATACAGGCTGAATTAGCATTATTAGACACAGAACGACAAATGGAGTCAGCTGAAGATTTTGATCGAATGATATTAGGTTCACCAAACAGTTCCATTATATGGATACAATATATGGCTTTTCATTTGCATATGGCTGAAGTTGAGAAAGCAAGAGCAGTGGCAGAAAGAGCACTGAAAACCATATCATTTAGGTAAGAACGTTCTTCTTCACTGAACACTATTAGGGGTTAATGTAAAGCCTGCCTTATGTATTATTACCAATCAGGTCTGAAAGTAACTGTCGAAGATCACCTGCGAAGGAGTGTTTTTAAAGCTGAAAACTATGCTCAAAAACTCTCATCCACAGAAGTGATTTTCAGGCTTGATGTATGATTTGTTTTTAGAGTAACATCAACATCTCCCAATGTATTTCAGAGAAGAGTATTGAATCAACGATCTTGCAATGATTGGTTTGTTCGCACCAATGAAACCAATCAATTACAAGCTCGTTGACGTAAAAAAAAGTAACATTTGTAGAACT
The DNA here is from genome assembly GCA_032360805.1 of Neoturris breviconis. Taxonomy (NCBI): domain Eukaryota; kingdom Metazoa; phylum Cnidaria; class Hydrozoa; order Anthoathecata; family Pandeidae; genus Neoturris; species Neoturris breviconis. Next base: position 6,418 of record JAULBZ010000017.1, read on the forward strand.
TGGAAATGATCCCTATGGTAGTTCTCTTAAGGTTGAATGAAAAAATGCTTCTAAAGTCAAAATAAGATATTTTATTGGTAGAAAGTGCCGTCATACATGGTATGACGTCAATTTCTACCAATGGAATATCTTCTTTTGGCTTTTGCAGCGAATATTTCGCCCAGTGGAAATGAACCGTTATTTTCTTATAGAGAAGAACAAGAAAAGTTTAATGTTTGGGTGGCGTTACTTAACTTAGAAAGTATGTATGGTACCCAAGAAACACTAGAGTCTACCGTCAAAGAAGCGATCAAAGTCAATGAAATGAAAAAGATTTATATGAAAATGGTAGATATATATACCAAAACTGAAAAGTTCGAGGTAGTGTATATTTTCAAGTCTGACTACGTCCTATCGGGTAAAAACCTGTTCAAAGTCAGCAGTAAAGACGCTAGAACAATGCTGCAAACGTCTTTACTGCGGACTTTGAGCATGTTTTTGTCCACTGGGATATTAATTTGAATTTATTTTTGTCACAGTATTCCATAAAAGGGATGAAATATTTTTCTCTCTTGGCATTACAGATGTATGATGTTAGGAATTGAACGTTATCAAAAAAATAATTACTCATTTAAATATATAAGGAAATAAAATTGTAACATTATTTACTAAAAATATTTTACCTTGGTTCAAAAATGGCGTCACTTGATGGACAATGTCAGTTTTTTTAGCCGGTATGATGATTTCGTTCCTCGATTTTTATCCCCAGAAGGTTATAAAATGTAAAGAATTTTATGTTTATATGAAAATAGGTTTTAATAATTTTAAACACTCACTTGAAAATGTAGAATATTAAATTAATCGGATTCTTGTTTAAATTTCGTGCAAAATTGAAAAAGATAAAATCGTAAATCGAATTAAGCAAATATATTTTACTATTTTTAGTTTTATTTATTTCTTTCTTATTTTAATTATTAACGTTTTTTTTGGGGGGGTGGGGGCGTGAAGGGAGGGGTACTTACTCGAGGGGGCTGCTAAAATGAGGAAACACAGTGTATTTTAATTGTCTTTAGCAGGGCGAAAATTGGATTTTAACTTTACTTCCACTCTATTTCAGAAAGTTAACAAATATTTTTAAGATTAGCGTATCAAAACTTTAAATTGTGACCTATATTAGTCTCAACCATGCTTTCCAACTTTACTTGTTTAAAATATTCACGAAAATTGTTTGTTTTAACTTTAATTGCTGTTAATCAATAAGGATCATGTTAATGGACGTTTGACCCTATCTCACAGTGTTAAGTGGAACTTGATTTCCTATAACAAGATAGGTAAATTCGGCCTGGTTCTAAGAAATTTACAATTTGTAAACGTTAAAGTTATTGAAAGAAAGTAAAATAAAGTCAAAACTGAGAACTAATTCGAAATATCGAGTTGTGGAGAAGAATATTATAATGTTCTAAATAATAGCAAATAATCACTGTGGAGAAGTGATATCTGAGTATAGTTTCTGGTTAAAAAGCTTGAAGCTATACTCAAATGTCCCTCCTCCACAGTGGTTATGTGCTCTTATTGTTTTATTATTATTTATTTTATTTTTAATTATTGGTTTTGTGTTGTTCCGAAGAAAGCAATCAGATCAGTTGACACAGTACTCTGTTCCACAGAGAGAGAGAGTTTATGTAATGTAATATAATGAAATGTCGCCAATGTACGAAGAGATTCGGAAGCTGATTTGTTTTTTATAATTTTGTTTTTGTGCTCTTTTAGGCTGCTGAAAAATTGTACCAAGAAATGATCAAGAAACATACTACTAAGAGCAGAAAATCTGTTTGGGTTGGATATGCTTATTTCTTGACGAAGAAAGGTGAAGTTGAAAAAGCAAGAAGTTTGTTGACTCAGTCATTAAAATCAATCCCACAACGAAAACGTAAGTTTAGGGGCAAATGCATTATTTTAAAAAATTGTTTTGAAGTTTATAAAAAATTATGTATATAAAATGAAATTCAATTCTGTTGACCTAGGTGAAATTACAGCATCAAATACGAGAAATTGAGTAACAGAAAAATATCATTGCATTCTATGTTTAATACTCTTGTTTGCCACATATGAATATTTATTAAAAAGTTTGCCCTTCTTCAAGATCGAGAAATTTACATTACTATCTGAACAGTGAAGTGGAAATCGGTATAGTGAAAGCGAGCGAGTATTCCTTGAGTTATCTTTAGTAAACTGTATTCTCCAGTGATTTTTATTGGGTTTTTTCTATTTGAAATAATGCAATCAATAATATATCATCTCTGTGCCAATCAAAGAGAATGTCCTATTTTGTTTGTTCCTAATGTATAAGCAGATAATCACTGAAAGCCTGAAGCTATGCTCAGAAACCACTCCTCCTCATTGGTTATTTGTTACTTTAAGCACTGTTTGTTGTAGATATTGAAACGATTGTTCAGTTTGCTATTATGGAGTATAAAGTAGGAGAGTTTCAACGAGGTTCAACTATATTTGAAAGTATCTTAAAGAATTATCCCAAAAGAACAGATTTGTGGTCAATTTACGTTGATATGACCATAAAAACCAAAGACTTGGAACAAGTCAGGTAAATTATATTCTTCTCAATATATGATTTGGTCGTAAACATTTCTTCTCAAGCTTGAACACAACTACCGGACATTGCTTCCTGTTTTTTAGAGAAACTATGCTAAAAAGCATTCCTCCACAGGTGGAAACATATGAAATTTTCTCAATAATACCTTATACCTCTTATTCTACGCCTCTGACTAATAGAGATAGCAGGTTGTTTCAGGGGATGCTTATTTGAAGGGTGTGCTAAAACAAGGAAATCCTTTATGAATTTTCTTGGATAAACACCCCCAATACCCGACAAAACCCCTTTGCGGTCCAACCCCGGATTTAATCAAAGGAAACAATTATTTTACAAAATTATCATAGCGATGACAGAATTAAATCGATTAGGTATCGTGTAATGGCGATTTCTTCCAATGGAATGTCTCGTGAAAATTTTCACCTAGTGTGATTAAACTTAACATTTTCTTTATTTTAGGAATATATTTGAACGAGCAACAACGCTCAATCTGAGTTCAAAAAAGATGAAATTTCTGTATAAAAGATATTTAGATTTTGAAAAACAATATGGTAACAAAGCTACTGTCGATTCTGTCCGTAACAAAGCAACCAAATATGTTCAGAATAATATGATGGATGATGAAGATAACGAATGAACCCTATGCGAGTTGAATCGAACGTATAGACATAAGTGACAATTTCAATATTTTTTGTAATAATTATAACTTTTTTAGATCACAAAGAATATATAATATCCAGCGTTTGTCGAGAGTTATTCATATCCCTGATAATCACAAGTTTGCACCTTTTGGCTTTCTGAAATAAGGGAATCGTTCAAAGGCGGTTGGAACGAGTTTAGGAAAATCATAGGATGTGCGTTGTTCTAATTTAGTCAAACTTCATTGGTTAAAGTACAGGGCAGTTGTTGCAATGTTTGAAATGGTACACAGCGGTCGAAATAAGAATAAATAATCATTGTGGAGGAGGGATTTGTGGGCAGTTTCAAGTTTTGGTTGCCATTGTTTAAAAGCAAGCTACGTTTTTAACAACGGAGAAGATAAAAAAAACGCGGCGGTCGGTATTTACATTCGGAATCCAGCAAGATTTAGAGTAGCGTTGTTATATTTTATTTGTTACTATGGTTACACATCCAAAAATGGTAGGACAATAATGTTGGCTCTAGAGCCATGCTGTAATGTTAAAACTTTTCAGTTCAACACGTAATTAACATTTGAAGCTAATTTTTTTTGCAAACATCACTTTTTATCACCTGTCAAGAATTGGTTGCTGTGGAAAATTATCTCTACAATCTTGGACAAGTTGTATATTTTATAAATTTCTACAAACTATACACGCCACAAGGGTAATAAAAACGCGGAAAATGACCACGAGAAGTCCCTAGAGATTTGTCGAGTAGACTTAATACTCAAGACTTTTTGCAAACTCGACGAATTCTGTTCCCAGCAGCCAAGTACCCAGATTTCTAGAACAAATTCGCGCCATTCGTCTTGCTAATCAAAATTATAGACTTTTCTCTAAGTTGAAATTTCGCAAAAATTTAACTTTGTCCACAGTATCTTTGTCCAACATTGTAGTTACGAAAAACTTAAGTATAATATATAGGGAAACTCCTTGAGATATATAAGTCATTCATTTAGAAGTTGTGAAGCAAGGTATTACGGGGAGGGGGGAGGGACACACCAAGTTTTTTCGAACGTGAAGAACATAGCGCTACCTAATAACTCCGCATAAGGTCCGAGAAAAATAAAAAGACAAGAGGGGCTGGGGACGAGCTTGTCCTCTAGCCGTCAAAATATAAGTGCATATTTTGCCAGTAAATCTGTCCCAAACCTGAAACATGTTCAGTGTGTAGACTTTGTGGAATAATTTTTTTTTGCGATCGACGGTCCAAAATGTTTTGCGGCATTTATTTGTGGCGTGCAGGTGTGGGTTTTTTTGCTCTTTTCTTAGCTTCAATATATCGTAACGGAACCGAAGAGCCAAATTGTTTGCGCTTTGTCCATACACCAAGGATTTTGCAGTATTATTTTTGCGATTTATCTCTTAATATCCTGAGCATGATTGTAGAGATGGGTGTAATAGCAAGGTGGGCTGGAGTACCAGGCAAAAAGTATAAGCATGTGGGGTCGTAATAGCAGGGGTGGGCTGGAGCACCCACCAAAAGCATTAACGAGATGGGTCGTAATAAAATGAGCATTTATAATACTATTTCCATTATCCTTACCTTTTTTTACGTGAAAATTGCGGAGCTTTTAGGCAATTCATAATAGGGGTGGGTAATATTTGTACTAATTCTAATATAATTTTATAAAAGAGAGGGGTTTTTATAACGGGGGTGGGGTGATGATCTCAAATAATAAATGGAAATGGTTGTGTTTTTTTTCTCAAAAAAAAATAAAAAAATATCCCCTCTTAGAATTAGTCACGGGAGACTATACCAAGAATTAGGCGAAATTTATTTTTGCGGTTTGTCTTTTTCACGAGGAATTTGCGGTGTTTGTTTTGACGATTTATCCCGTACGCAAAGGTTTTTGGAGAATTTATTTTTTGCAACTTATGACCAAAACCGCAAGATTTTGTTCCGTAATAATTAATTCTCGCTATAATTTATGCCTTTAAGAAAAACTGGCTATATTTTGAGAGTTTTTAAATTGTAAACGCGGTTTTTTGTAAAATCTGAAGTACTGAACTTTAAATTCCAAAATTTAAAAAACATTAATTTTCCGTTGATGCCCTTATACGCGTATGTATGTATAAAAAACACAAAGTTATTTATATATGTGATATTTCATTTATATTATATTTTCTACCTTTTAAATGCAAAATAAAAAATACAGAACACGGTCGTGGATATCTAGGCATACGGACTCGGTAGGATTGGGTAATCTAAACGTTGTATTGCCATGTGACAAATTTCATCAATGTTTTCTACAATGTCAGTCTCTCGAATGTCAGTCCTTGAATAACCGAATACACTAAACAAACTACTTACTTTCGGGAGAATTAACAAATTGTCTTGGAGAGTTAGAGATAGCGGATGCTGACTGCATCTATAATTTAAACTTAGCCTGTACCACAGACTTGCTTCAACAGAATGCTGCCAACGCATATGTAACCAGAAGAAGAGCTTGCGGAACAGGCTACTAAGCCTACAAAAGTATCGCTTTATCAATAAACATATATAAAATATAATGTAATTTTTGACATTTATTTTTTCGCGATTTTGCATTAATGTGAGCAATCACTGAAAATAGTTAAATTAGAAAAGTAAGGTTTCGACTCCTTCAGAATATTTTATTCTTGATTTCCATCAACCTCGTTCCCAGGGCTTCTTCTCTCTTGACGTTTGTCAAGAGAGAAGAAGCCCTGGGAACAAGGTTGGATTTCCATTTCTATTCCCTCCTTACTTTTAGCTACTATTCAGAAAGCTCTCCATTGACTCAATTGTAAATATAAATCCTATTAGGCCTAGGCTTTTTAGGTATATTATAACATTACAAATACGCAAAACAAGTCAAAATCTATTCAGGTTTTTTTAACATGAACACCTTCTAAAATTATTCAACTTTGATATAAATTCAATGCTATTAGCTAAAACAGTATAAAAGTGTAAAAAATTAAACAAGCATTCATAAAACGACACACAGTAGACTCCTGATCTAACGAATGCCTGATTTAACGAACTTTTCGATCTAACAAATGAAATTAAAATACCCTGATTTTTAGCTCTAAGGTCAAACTTTCATAGAAATCTCTAGATCTAATAATTTGTCCCCATTCGAAGTTCGTTAAATTAGGAGTCTACTGTACTATAAAACTAGTTTCAAATTCGTGCCCTGTGCCCTGTCCCACTTAAGGTTGAAACAATTTAAAAATTAATTGATAATATTTGAAAATTCTTTAAGAAACAAAGAGAAATTTTTTAAATTTTCAAATTTTCTCTTCGTTTTCAAAATAATTTTGTATAATAAGGCCTGAAACTATGCTCAAAAATCACTCCTCCAATGAAGGTAATAATTAAATAATTTAATAAAATTCAATAAATTATTAAAAATGCTTATATTTATTTCTATTGTTTTTTATGCATAAACAGAACTGCATAACTTTGAATATACACTTGAAATGGTTGATTTCCATTAGGCGCAAAATTCGTCAAAAGATAATTTGTAAAAATCACAATTATATGTCGTCCATTTCTACTAATGGAATGTCTTCTTTAGGTGTTTGAATTTCTCGCCTAGTGGAAATCAATAATTATTAAAATTCAAATTTAGTGCTAAAATTCAGCAAATAATCTGCTTAGTGAAAATATTAATCTAATACAAGCTTTCCAAACTTGAATATGACTGCCAGACATCAGCTGTGGAGGAGCGTTTTTTCTGAATTTATATGCGTCATTCTAAATTGTTTATATCCCTTCTCTACTCAATTTTCCAAATATCACAAAGTAACCAGATTTTAAAATAAACATCAATAGTCAGGAAAAACTATAGAGCATCACATGTGGAGAAGTATTCAAAAACAGTCATCTGCAGGTGAAAAGCATATTTTAGACGTGACGCAACGGAGTTTTAAAGCTTATTCTTTGTAAATTTTTTGTCAAAAATATTTGATACTACAGTGCTTGAAATCACTGTGGAGGAGTGATTTTTGAGCATAGTTTTAGGTTATAGAGCCAGAAGCTATGCTCCAAAATCACTCCTCCACAGTGATTATTTGCTTTTATTTCAAACACTGTGATATTCTCCTTCACAGAGACTATTTGTATGGTTTAAAAAACATAAATTTGTTCCTCAAACCATCCATGCACACCAGCATGATAAGGTTTATAATTATAAATCAAATACTCCTCTTCAGCAAATGCATCATTAAAATGATGGTTAGATTTCCTAGCTTCATTTACAAAGAAAGTTGCAAAGTACTGTGCTATATAAACAGCATTCTTCGAATGATTAATGTGAGTTCCCAAACCTTCATTTATCGTGAACTCGTACATATTCATCTCTGGATGCCATTGTACACCATAAAATGGATAGTGTCGAGCTGAAAAGATAAGTGAATTGTTTGACACAGAAGAGTATGGGCAGAAACATGTTCGAAGTCCACAGTTTGACAGCGTCAAACGATCTTGTTCTAGCGTCTTTACTGCTGACTTTGAACAAGTTTTTGTACACTGGGTTATCAAACTTTTCAACGATATGATGTAACTCAAGACTTGTGTATTTACTTCAGCGCAGACGAGTAAATAAGTACAAGAAGGATATTTCGTCACAACACTTTTTTACAAGCAACTAAAGGTCAGGTCCCAGAACAGAAAGTTATTTAACAGTTGCTAAATGTTTCGATATGCATTCACTTTTGAAAGAAAGATAATAGAAAGAGCTGGTTCTGAGACTTTATACACAGGTGTAAATATTATACATAGGTTTGTTTTGAAAAAAGAAAAAAAGAAGTTAATACAGCATTTCGAATTGGCATACAAATGTAGAAATAAAAAAAATGAATTTTATGAAGTTGCTTTTAAGATTATGATTGAGTAAGTACTAGAAGTTGCCTAAGTTTTTACTGTCTTAGTCTATCACAATACAATCCCAAGTTATTTTCAAAATATAGTAAAACATGAACTCAAAATGTATTTATAATACAATATCTAGAAGTCAAAATGCTTGAGAATATCAGCGCTCGAAATAAAATAAAATAATCACTGCGGAGGAGTGATGTTTGAGTAATGCTTAGTACAAAATAATATCCAATACACACTGTAGAGGAGTGAGTTTTGACTCAAGAAAAGAGCGAATAATCACTGTGGAGAAGTGGTTTTGTTACAAAATTGAAGCTGTGCTTAAAAATTACTCCTCCACAGTGATTATTTGCTATTATTTGAAACAAATACTCTATATGCATAACATTATAAATTACCTTCTATTGTAGAAAGAAATGATTTCCCATTAGCATCAACATTTGTTGATAGAACATTGAAAAACTCTTGCAACCCAGGGTTTTCTTTATAACTATCAGCAGACACACAGTTATGATGAGCATTATAAGTAACATCTTCAGATTGCAAAATCTTTATAACATCATTAGGTACATTAGTAAACATTCGACTTGTTTCAATATGTTCAGTAAGGTTTAATCGCATCGCGTGGTCCCAAGTACCAGCAGATGATGAAATAACATCACACGATTTTGCTGCCAAAACATTTAAAGTTTGAAAACCTAAGCAAGTACCCCAAATTGGAAAATATTCTCCATCATCCTTAGCTTGCATTGCTAAGTTGAATATCATTTCAGCATTCCTTCTATATGGAGAGTTCATCAAATCAGCATCACCTCCAGGGAGGAGCAGACCATTAATATGTGTAAATATTTTCTTTAATTCATTATTCGTTGTGTTTGTAGGAATAGGAACAACTCGAGCTCCTGCACTTTCTAAAAACTTTACATATGAAGCTGAAATATAGGATGTTCCATTTACAAAACGATGCGGTTGATGGAATGTTTGAGCAAGGATACCAATAATCGGACGGTCATTTAAGGTATAAACTGTGGTAATAACAACCAGAAGAACAAATTTTGCTAATGTATGCATTATTTATATCCTAAAGAATAACTCGATTAGTATAAGTATTGTCTTAGTAGACAAGACAGGATCAACTGTTAGACACCTGTGGAGGAGTGATTTTGAGTTTTACAGCTGATATGCGAACAAACACTCCTTCTTCTCCTCCTATACCTTATATTTAGGCTTGGTAGACATGATTATGAATGAGATTTTGGTTTAAATATGTAACTATATTCCATACATGCCCATATATAAACACATTCTCATTCTAGCGAAGTTGCTACAATAACCACAATGGGCAAAAACTTGTTCAGCATCGAACGATGTTGTTCTAGTGTCTTTACTGCGAACTTTGAACAAATTTTTACGCACTGGGACGGTTATTAATATCGAAACAAAACATAAAAAATAAATATTTAAATATCCCCATCCGGTGACCGAAAGAAAAGCAAATAATCACAGGCGGAAAATTCTATGTGAAAGCCAAAAGAAGACATTGCATTGGTAGGAATTAACATCACACGATGTGTGATGTCAATTCCTATTTGATTTCTTGGAAATCAACATTTAACTTATAAATTTTGTGTGAAATGTTTCTTGGTTGGAGAGAGAGGGTTTGGTAGTGGGAGGCATTAAAGGAGGGTGGTATTTTCTGCCATTTAAAATAGGAATTGTTTAAAACCAAACGATCTTACAGAGAAGAGTGCCAAGCCAATACCTTAGGCATAGAAATTTTCCTGAATTTCTGCATTTTCCGCAAATATTAAATTTTCAAACCCGTCATAGTGCGAAAATAAGTACATGTGAAATCTTTACAAAATCGGTAATTCACGAAAATTTATAAATGCAAAACTTTTTAAGCTTTATTTGGCTGCACAAATAATTCCAATTCAGAAGGTAAGGTAAGGTATTCTTGCAGTGGATTGGTTTCTTCGTACAGAAGTAAGCAATACTTTACAAGTTCATCGAAACAATATCCTTCTGTGTAGTTCTGTTGATTTGGTCAAATTTAATGTAACTTCTAAATGAGATATTTCATTCCAGTATCCAGTACTACTATTTTTACAAAAACAATACAACCTTTGAATAAAAACAAGAACAAACAACATCAGAGAGAATTATTTATACAATAAATGCGTTCATAAAAAAATAATATATTCATAATGCAAAAAAATACAGACACTGTACCAGACAGAAAGATTATAAGTTAAGATGAGATTTATGACTCAATCAGTGGTCGAATTAGTAAATAATCACTGTGGAGAAGGGGTTTTCGTGCATTGCTTTAGGCTTTATAGTCTGAAGCTATGCTCAAAAATCACTCCTCCACAATGATTATTTTGACCACTGTCAACCATCGTTATTGAGAAAACTATATTAAAGTAAACACTTTTTTTATAAGAAACAAAAAAATATATTTGAATATTAAGAAACATCCCAGACTCAAAATGATCACGCTGTTTTGCAAGATGGAACAGATGTTGTAACATCAGATAATATGATATAGATAACTTGATTAGTGAATTACATTGTAAATTTGTTTGTACAACTCGAGTAAAATATAAGAATCAGCTAAGAAATATTGAAGCTGAAATTCTGCTAAAAATAAGAAATGCTCAGCCTGGATGAAATTTAATGTTTCTTATAAAAAAGTGTGTATTATAATTTTCCTGAGATCTCATCGATGAATCCATGAAATAGTACAAAATACTAATAAGTACTTCAAGTACAAACTTCAAAAGAACTTATTTCAATGAGAATTGATTTTTTAAAGACATTTTTGAGAATTTTTTTTTAAAATCTAACCGGAAAACAAATTAATTCCATTAGTATTTTTAATGAGCCCTCATCTTATGAAAGCACAATACCACAACATGCAAAAAAAAAAAAATTCATATCCCATTAAAATATTTTCTTATTCACACCAAAAGTTAAATGTTCATTGCTTGATATGAGAGAGAATAATTTGCATTATTGTTTGTTCTTGTATAGAGTACAAGCCTGAAGTAGGAGGTGACATTACAGTACTCACAGGCCTCTAATTAACTGTCAGACATTGCCTGTGGTGGAGATTTTTGAGTACAGTTTTCAGTTTTAAAGCTGAAAACTGTACTCAGAAAACACTCCTCCACATATGATATCCGACAGTAAGATCGACTAATCACTGTGGAAGAGGGATTTTGAGCATAGCTTCATGCTACGAAGTCTGAAGATTTGCTCAAAAATAACTCCTACACAGTGATTATTTTGTTCTTATTTCAAACATAAGAACAAATATATTAAATAATTTAAACCAAACAACTGAACTGTAAATGCGTGTAAAAAATTATTCAGTTACCATAACTAGCATCTGCAAAGAAGAATATTGGGTCACAATGTGGCAATTGATTGGTTCTCCACAAAACTATTACAGTTACTTCAGTTCATGTGAGTACTAATGATCAACAAATCTGAATATAACAGACATCACATAAGGAGGAGTGTTTTTGAGTATAGCTTTCAACATTGAAGCTGAAAACTAAAAAAAATGCTTCTCCACAGGTGATGTTCGGCAGTTATCATATTGAGCCTTGAACATCATTGATACATTGCATCAGTACGAATATAGCAAAATAATCACTGTGGACGAGTTATATTTGAGCATAGCTTCATGCTAGGAAGCCTGAAGTTATGCTCAAAAATCCCTCCTCCACAGTGATTATGTCTGCGTGTATCTGCAAGAATGATGCAACAAATTTAAATAAACAGCGTAATAAAGTATGTAGAAATTTTATATGAAAATAAAAATATACACTAAATATCTACCATTATGATACCAGTCATTTATGTCACGATCATTCAGTGTTAGAAATAAAAAAAAAAAAATCATTGTAGAGGAGTGATTTTTGCGCACAGTTTCAACGCTTCAAAGCATCAAACTATGCGCAAAAATCACTCCTTCACAGTGATTATTTGTTCTTATTTCAAAACTGATCTTTGCTAATTTTAGATTTTCATAAACCATGACAATATTATAGTCAATCATAATTATGAATACTTTATACAGTTCTCAGTTGTCGTTTTTTTATCATTTGTTTATTTATTTTATTGAAGAAAGCAATGTTATCATATGAAGCCAAAAAACATTCTTGTGTACAAATAAATACAATCAATTGCTAGTATTTTGAGACCGTTCTTCAAAGACATTAATTCACTTGCTTTGACCTCCCTCATCCACAACTTTTCATAAGGGTTCATCTCAAAATAAATATTCTAGAAAACAGATTCAGTCAAATATCTTGCGATGACTTGGTTTCTTCATACCGAAAAAACCATTCCATTTCAAGTTCATTAACATAACACCTTTTTGTGCAGTTTCATTTTTGTTAAAATTGGTTTGGCGCAAAAGTTTGAGATATTCCTAAATAGGGTTATTCACTTGATAAATTTAGCTATGAATATTGGCACTATTCTCTACTAAGTAGAAAATCTAAAAAAAAAAATTAAACCTGCGAGAGATCCCTGCAAGTATTTTGCGGGAATACAATGCTTGAAATAAAAACAAACAATCATGGGGAAATGATTTCTGATTTAGATACAGTCTTTATAACCTAAATATATGCTTAAAACTCCTCCTCCTATGAATTTTTATTTTAGCATCAATGCACATGAAAATCTGATTTCAAAAATGATGAACTTTTATATGATGACAGTTAAATGTTATGCTCAAAAATCCCTCCTCTACAGTAATCATTTAATCTTATATTGACCACTGCTGTCAAATTATAGTCAAGGATATCATCATCCTTAAAACAATCCAAAGAAAATAAATAAAATATATGCAAATAGTACATTCATTATATACAAAACAAATTCGGTGAAAGCAATAGGTTCTATAATTTTCAAAACAATCAACTGATGCAGTTTGCATGCTGCCATAAAGTAACTGCCGAACATCATCTGTGTAGGAGTATTTTTTTTAAGTTTAATCACAGCATGAAGCTGAGAGCTATACTAAAAAAAACTCCTGCACATGTAATGTCTGACAGATATTTCCAGGCTTGGCTTGAAAACAGCAGAGAGAAATGATAAAAAAAATCGTTAACGAAAAGAACACTCTCCATTGTAGATGTTTTTAAGTGCTTATTTCAAACCTGTTGTTTCTATGTAGCCTTTAACTGTTGGTGGAACAGTTCGATGTCATAATCATATTATATTAATTGTTGTGCCTCTTGACATCAAATGCCCTATGTTCTAAATATTTCCAATACCATTTATTCCTTATTATCATCAATTTCATCGTCCCACCAAGTATAAAAGTCTGTTTTATAATCTTTTTTTGTATCCACTTTTCGTTTGCGCAAACCAGATGCACCTTCCAATCCCACAGTGGTATTTTCAAAACTTCCAGTTGGATTAAGTTGAAGCACAGTAGATGAGAATGCACTCGCACCAGAATGTAATGATGACACAGATGCACTTATGTCGTCAACTTCACTTTGTAAACTGTCGATACTAGGTAATGATAAACCAGATATACCTGCAAAATAATCGTTTATCAAAAGTAACTATCAACAAATTTGGTGACTCAATTGTTTCTTCAAATAGAGATGTTGAGTATTTACGTAAAGCCTAGCAATTAATTCAAAATAAATTGTTGCAGAGAGGAAAAATGTCGTTTAAAAAATACCCTCTCTCATAGTGTCAAGAATTTTATCAGCGAAATAAAAATAGAATAAAAATTTGATTCTAAATGATCATACATTATAATATTACATTTTCATAAATCACAATTAGGAGTGCAATGTAATATACTATACTTTGATTGGTTACCAAAGTGTGCAAATCCACAATACTGCACTGTTTGTGGTATGTGGTTGCACTGTGGAAGACATAACAATAATGACATAATGTTACAAAGTGTCGTTTGATCACTACTTTCCTGGAAGCCGATGTGATGTAGTAAAATGTACCATTGGTTACATGGAGAAACTGATAAATTGCTCATTTGACTCTGTGCTACTTTTGTTTTGTATTTTTCAACTTGGCTTTAAAAATTAAATCATTAAGCAGAAACAAATGCTGGAAATAAGAACAAAAATCACTGTGGAGGAGTGGTTCTTGGCATAGTTTGAGACTTTGTAGCCTGAAGCTATACTAAAAAGTCACTTCTTCATGGTGATTTGGGAGACAATGTGAAATATTTTTACCCGATAATCTTCTTTCTAATGTCCTTTTTGGTTTTGACTCTTTATGTTTTTTTAACAGTTTGCTCACCCACATTCTTATGGTTTCCGTAGCAACTTCTTCCAATATGATGTAATCTAACTCTTCTCGTACTAATCTTTCTTCCAGTTGTAAACTCTTTGAAATATCAATCTTTTTGTATGCTAACACAAATAATAAATTATGAAATGTCACATTCTTTCCATTTCGAATTTTTTCTAGCTCTGCACACATACGTTTAAAAGGTAATGTATGGCATTGTTTATGTGTTTCTATATCTAAACCTCCCCGTAATAATCTTAAAACAAATTTTGCTTGTAAAGGACTGATACTTCCGCTTTTTTCATTGTCAACTAAATTCCATGTTTCTTGGTAATGCTTAATATCTTGCTGTGACATAATGGGATCGTCGTCTGTTGAGTAAAAGATTGAAAAATTCTCGATAACCACAGCAATGAATAAATTTAAAAATATGTAACTAACAATAAGGTAGTATGAGTGAAAGTAAATCAAAGCACCCCATTTATTTCCACAATTGCTAAACCAATAATCAGCGTCCTTTTTGACACGACAATATGGTGGAGCTATCATTGCATCATGCATGATCTTGTTCCAATCTTCGCCCGTTGTTATTCGAAATAGGACGAGTAATGCTCGTGTACTTGTCTTAAAATTAACTTGTCTATTTAAAGAGATGCCAGGTTTAACAGAACCAAAGAGTATAACACCAGTGAATGCATAACATGCCATTATCATTAAAAGTACTGATATGGTGTAGAAACTTTTAGTCAAGCTCATAAGAACAGTTAACATTAGCATACGAAGTCCATTATGTTTACCTGATAATGATAAAAATCGTAGTATAAACACAGCGACTCCAAGATTTCTTGAATTATCACATGTTGAATTCTCAGTTGCATTTATATGACATGATAAGATTGTCCAAACACTGAATATATCTCCGGCTAGCATGAGTACAAAATCAAAACGATTTCTCCAGCTTAACATGTACCCTTTGAATGAAAATGCATAGATCTTTAAAACAGTTTCAATGGTAAAATATGCACAGCAAATAATGGAAATAATAACACAAGACAATACAAGCTTGTCATCATTGAGATCTAATATATCATTAGGGGCCCACTGTCCAAAACATAATGTACCACAATTCAAAAGAACGACAAATGCGTAAAATCGATTGTACATCTTTCCAACAAATATTTCAAATAACTGTGCTCTCAAACTACCTTCTAGTGGTCTCGCTGGTAAATGTAAAGGCTGTGCTAGTTCTAATTTCTTTTTCAGATCTTTCCAGCGTTTCTGTTCAACAGTGAGCAACGCAATTCCTTTGTTTTCATTGAAACTACTAACTATTACGCCAATGAATAATGTCAGTCCAATTAAACAAGCAAAGAAGACATAAAAATGTGGATATAATGATCCTTCCCATCCAACTTGTTTGTGTATTATGTCGCGAACCTCAGTCCATCCTTCCAATGATAAAACTTCAAATAATGCTAAAAATGCTGATACCATGTCATCAAAATCAAAATTTCGTGGATTCCTCCAGACACGAGGTACTAACATTCTTGATTGATTTCCTTTAAGATCAAGAATTTTTCTTGGTGAAGCTAACGTTATATGAAAAGTTCCATTGCAGAGAGACTTGATGCTAATTGATGGATCATTGCATCGCTCGAGTTTCCCACTTAATGCTTGAACACCATAGCTAGCAAACACAAACATAAGAACGAGTTGAAGTAGTGCAACTTTGAACATGTCTTTATAACCACTGACTAAAACCCATACAACTTTTCGCAATGGAGGTGCTAATGTTATAATACGTAACGGTCGTAATGCTCTCAGAACTAATAAAACTTGTGCAACTGAGACTGGGGGGATAACGGTAGGTTGCCAGCACACATATGTAAGACTTACAACATATATGAAGACATGAAGAACTCCACCAACATCTTGAATGAAAGCTTTCGGTGCAAAAAATAATCCATCTGCTATAATCATGAGGGCCAGCTCAATGCTACTTGATATTACAAATGCATATTCAATACCACTTAACCAAGGATCATCAAAGGTGCGTTTACTTGGTGTTTCTGCTAACATAGCTAGACATGATACTTGTGTAAATAATAACATTACCCAACCTAAGTATGTCTGTGATCCTAGATATCGTTTAAATCGTTCACTACTAAATGCACCAAGTTGGCCACTTCGCTCATCTCGACTAAATGTATCATACCTTGCATGGACAATTTTTTGTATAAACTTTCGGATAGGATTAGTTGTTGAAAAAATAAACAAAGATTCGTCAAACTTTGGATGGTTTTCACGCAAGTTTTCAATTAACATATCTTTTTTTCGTTGTGCTTCCTCCAACTTTTGTCTTACTAATCCAACATCAATATCTCTCATACTTTGCTCACGACTGATCTGGCGACTCTTATCTTTCTTTGCAACATTTGAAGCATTTGTAAGTCTCATCCCAAGAGTAACATGTGCATTATGACTTCCTTCTGCTACATTCCTGTAACGTTTGCTGCTAGTATTTACAGTACGGGATGACACTCCTCGACGTAATGATTTCGACAAAGATGACCTCTTACTACTTGAATCACTGACATTACTGTAAACACTCATACGTTTCATATGAGCTTCTTGCATTAGTGCTGTTACACTTGATTGTTTACGAAAGCGAGCTAAGAAGCTGTGATCTCGTGGTCGATGTTCAACAAAACTGAGTTGTAGATTGGTATCAGCATTAGCAGTTCGTTTATCTTTCTGCCTCAGTGAGGAAGCAGTGATATTTGCAATTAATGGAATATCATCTTCGATATCATCTGCAGAGGAAATGTAATTTGAAACAAAACTTTGACGAATTTTTGGTAGATTACCATCAACTGATTCCGTATTAATAACTTTTGGTCTTGCTTTTAAATGATCAAAAACACGTATTCTAGCAGGTAACTTTTCTTGAGTATCAGCTACCTCTTCACCTAATCGACGCTGCTTAACAATTTTTAACTCTTCATTCAGTTCTAAGTTATCAAGGATCAACGCCACGAAAACACTTACTAGGATTATAGCTGCTAACAAATGAAATAATATGAACACAGGGAAAACAAGAAAAGCAAAGCCACGGCCACCAGCAAATAATATGTTATCCATAACTTCATTCCATGCTTCTGCCATAAACACTTGAAACATAGCTCGCATTGCTGTTGGGAATATACCAAAATCAAACTCAGAATCTTTGTTGTTGATACCAATTCCACAAAATAACTGTAATGTTATTCCGGATGCCATAACAAGTGCTGATATAGTAAATAACAATAGGCCAGTGATCTTTTTACCAGTACCCAAGATTCGCTTTAAGAAAGATGTTAATGCACCCCATAACAGTACCAGCCTAAATGGTCTTAGTACTTGGAATACAGCAAATCCATATTGTTTTAAAAATACAGGTGCCAAAAATGCTGTTGAACCAATACAAATGATAGCTTCAAAACGACATGGTAGCGATTTACTATAATGACGAAATCCCATACCGTATATTTTTAATAGTGCTTCAATATTAAATAACATTGTGAAGACAATTTGTATATAACCAGTGTACGATTTATGGCTGAAAAATCCTTGCATTACAGCATCAACAAGTACTAATAAGTATATGAAATATATAAAGCCTTTCCAGTGAACCAGGTTAAATATAGCAATTTTGAACTTAGAACTTAGAATGGTTTCTTTTTCTTTGATTAAATACATGGTATCATCAGATTCAAGTTTTCGTAGGACTTGATACTCTTCGATATCTTTCTGAGCAGTTCTTTGCGACAATTTACTAACTTGAACCCTCAGATCTGCAAATGCTTCTGTTATGATAGCAATAAATACATTACGCACCAACCATGCAATGAAGAAGATTAAACATATGAAATAAATAACTGCAAATAAAACGTGACGTGTATCCATCGCATCATACATAACAAATGACCAACCTTCCATAGAGACAGATTCATAAACCGTTAATAAGCCAGTAAGTATTTTATCAAAATATCGACGATCTTGACGAAACTTGGCAAATTCTAATTCCTTGCATGTAAAGCCTTCTGGACACTGAAACGATTGGTTATTGTAAATATTACAGCGTGTAGCTGGGATAAGTAAGTCAGTGTACTGTGTCTCAGTTGTGGATGCATTGGTTTTAATGCAATAATATTTCATCAATCCAAACATCTGAATACCCATTAAAGCAAACAGTGTTATAAAATATGCTGTAAATAACAGGACTCCCCAAATTTGTTTTAAAGAACGCAATGACACCGTCTTTGGTAAACTCAAATTAAGTACAGATTTCAACACACGCAATAAAAGTAACGGTCTTGGTACTCTAACAAATGAAATGATCAAATACTGGCTTACTTTTTCATCGAGTTTTATTGTTATTTCAAGAATCTGTAATATTATTGAAACAACAATACAAACTACCATAATGAATTCAAATATTCTTCCAGCACTTCGTATGTATGCTTTTGGTGAACGTATGAAACCTTTAGAACGAATCTTGATAACAGCTTCACATGATAAAATTAATCCAGTAATGATATCAATGATCAATGTGAAATAGCGTAACCATGAATGCCTTTTAAATGTTTGAGGAGTGTTCAAACAAACTGATATCACACTGGCAATACAGCAGGAACGAATAAGGATAACAAACCAAACCTTTTTTCGATAATATCTAAGAAATTTTAATGACATTAAACTTTTAATAATGCTACAAAATTCAGTTTAAACTGGAATTGTTAGAGGTGGCTTTTCCCTTTCGACGATGTTAAGCAGGCCCTGCTTGCTAGCGAAGGAAGTATATTTTTCTTTTCCTCCGATGGAATATCAAGGACGCCGAGAGGTGAAAATTCCAGATATGCCAACATTGCCAAAGTTAAATAGATTGCTGGAAAATGGGTCTCGGAAGCTTCACTAGCATTTAAAAGAGTATTAACGAAAGTACCAACTTTAATATCAAACGATGGGAAAATGTGTTTCCCCGTTTTTTCCAACCAAGACATTTTAGACTGCGAGTGACTTCATGTAATTGCATCATGAAAGACTACCGAATACGGCCCTTTTTTAACAAAACTGACCGACGGCTTCAGATATTAAACCGACTACGCTTGGGCTGCCCTTTTAAAAATCTGAAGCCGTAACCCCCTGGTGGAGAACATGCAAAATATCATAATGGCCACCTCATTGTGGGTTTTCGCGTTAGTATCAATGATGGATCTATTTTTTTATGTGGCTTTTTACTAATTATTGAAGGTCATGAAACAGGCAGTGGCCAGAATTCAGGCTCAGGCCAGAGAAGAGTTGCATGTCTGGAACATGTCCAATATCTATACAGTAGCTACATATACTATATAATGTAGATTCTTGAAGATATTATATCAGACATGCCACTCACCATTGATAGGCCTGAAAACACAGCTAAATGATGATAAATTTACACGCACGGGAATTCACAGGTCCAAGCAGGAAGAGTGTCATGTCTGCATTATTCTCTGCTAAGAAAACAGTAAATAAATACCTTGTAAAAACATCTTCATTAACTTCATTTGCACCCACATAATTTTCTGCAGGTCCACTTCCTCGAATTTGTTCCTCATTAATTTGCTTTCTTCTCTCGCGGTTGTCTTCTTCGTCTAGCGAAGTAATCATATAAGCAGAATGTTGACCTCCCATAGTTGTAGAGTTATCTGGAATATTTGTAATCGGAGAAGACGTTGTTAGCGTGCGCCTGCTGTTTCCATTGTTGATATTAAGGGCACCATTTTTAGTGGCCTCACTACTGCTCTTTTGGAGACCACTGTTGTTCCCTACAATTAATTCTGTTTCACCGACTTTAAAGTCATTGTTAATTAGAAAACCAGGAGACGAAGAATTTCTTATATTCGTTTGTAAAGATTTTTGAATTTCCATGTCATTTAATGAATAATAAATGCTTCTTATTCTTCATTTTTAACACTTACGTCCACACAGACACTCCATATTTTCTGTTTATTTATTTTTGTTCGACTTGATTGCCTCGCCTCGTCTCACTCGCCCAGTCCGATTTTTTCCTCGGGATATCTTAACCTCGATCCCAGGACTCCTAAAGCAAGATGCCCTTGTTGGGAACGGGATTGGGAATATTCTGCAGGACAATAATTGCTGAGTATTATGCGCTATTTTTCGTCCACTTTTGAACAGTAGCGGACCTCTTTCCCATGGTGGTTTGCTACCGGATCGGATCAATAAACAGGCGTCAGAACATATTTATTACATGTTCGCAGTTTTATCTTGAAAAATGTATTAACAAACCCCTGGGGACAAGGTTGCATCGACTATGACCCACGCACTACAAAGCGTAAGTCGGTCTGGGTATCTTGACAAAAATCTTTCTCTCCTCTTCACCAGCTATTATAATTAGCAATTGTAGAGGGTAAATAAATAATCGATAGTGTAACAGCAGAACAAAAAAATGCGTAGTAATTACATCAAAACGAGGCTACGTAAATAATTTGAACCTATTCAGAAAAATATATTTTATCTTTTAGGCAGCCTTTATATGGATCCCTAAATTGAGTTTCACCCTAAACGATCTTGCACTTGATTGGTTTCTTGTCGTACGAAGGAACAATCAATTTTAAGCTCGTTTAGGGTGTGGAACTCATTTAGGCGTTCATGCATAGTCACAAGAAATAGTTATAGTCTTGTGACTATGGTTCATGTAAAGGCTGTCTTAGATCAAGCCTCATTTCCATATGCCAAGATTTGTTATCTTCTGTGAAACTAGAATCTTAGACAAAAATACTGTAGATAAAGTGCTTATAATTGAGAAAAAGTCTATAATCTTAGCAAGACGAATGCCACGAAACTTCGAATTTGTTCCAAAAGTCTGGGTACTCTGCTGTTGAGATTCAGCAGATCATCGAGCTTGCAAAAAGTCCTAAGATCCCAAGTCTTAAATCTCAAGGGACTTGTCGTGGTCGTTTTCTGCATTTTTGTTTTACTTGTGGCATGTATTGTTTGTCGAAATGTCCAAGATTGTGTAGCTTACAACTTCAATGCATTTCTCGATGGCGTAGTTATGCAAATCTGTCTCATAAATTTGTTAATTTGTTAGCAACAGTTAGCAAGCTACGTTTACATGCTACGATTAGTCGATCAATTTTGGCTACCATCTTGAAATCGACTAGGACTCAAAAAAATCTAATTTTTCCGAGTTGACTGTAGCCGATTTTCAAAATGATTGCCAAGACAAAATCGACCTGAAGAAATCTCGTTCCTAAGGCTCTCGCCTCCGTATTTCAAAAGGCAAGAGGTCCTGGAAACAAGGTTGCAGATTGAAGTTTCTGATTAAGTGCTAAAAATAGCTATTACCTTATAATCCAGACGTTAGTTATGGCAGCCAGTACGACGGGACCTTCAGAGCTATGCGTGTTCCTGCGGAGACAAGGATAGGTTCTCATGTAACAATAGCTATTATGTGTTTTTAACACCTTCTCAAGAGTGTAAACATGCTTCCTCTTCTCCACTTTGCATACGTTATAGTTCAAGTTACTTGTTGATTTTCTTGTCGACACCTAAGTGATCTGAATTAACTTTATCCACAATTTCTAATTCCTATAATCCCTTCTTTGACTTACCTATCTTTTATCACTCATTACTCTTATAATGTGAATTGATATGATCAGAAAAATGATGATGATGATGATAACATGTGCTTTACTGTCAAATTCAAATATATACTTGAGAAATTTAATAATAACTGTTGGACATCATCTGTGGAGGAGTGTTTTTTTAGTATAGTTTAGTATAGTTTTTTTTGTTTCTACGCCGTGGACCTGCTTGGAGACTGCACTACGTTCAACAATGTCGGCTAACTGTGCTCTCAAAATATTATATGGTGGATTATAGATTGAATTGCTATGTGCTGAAACAGATGCCGTAAAACACCGACACAAATAATTATTTAATTTCTTTAGTAAATTTTATTTCTCTGTCTGATCTCCTACTTTGGTGTTCATGTACTTACATGTCTTTCATTTTCATTATTTCATCGAAATATCTGCACGTATTTTCTACTACTTCTCAACTACCAAGGAGTTCTGACATGGAGGATGATGTTCCAGACAGACTTTTGATCATGGAAAATGAGGATAATTAATATTTGCACTTCGAAATTTATAGAAAATCAGGTGCAAAATATATTTTTGTTAATAAAGTCACTCCTTCCAATAAGCACAACCCTTCCAATAAGCGAACCCACTAAAACGTGAAAGTTTTTAAGCGCACCCACTAAAACCTGAAAATTTATAAGCGCACCCGTGCGCTATTTCGGTATTTTACACGGTGTGTGAGATTGTTATAATTAGGAAAGCATATTTAATCCACGTATTTTTTTTTATAAAACTTACGATTTCACTGAAATCTGGTGTTTCTTATTTTTTTTACCAAATTTCTGGAACTCAAATTTCTTATTTGTTTCATAAATTATCAAAGTGAAAACTGTATGTAGCTACTGCTAAAAAACATAAAATTCTTAAAAGATATAAAATGAAATGGTTCGTTTAAAACGTATTCTGTTTTTGTGACGACATCTGTTTCAGAGATTTAAAGCTCCAAACAAAGATATGGTATTGTTTTTTCCCTTGCAAATTTCAGTTCTGTGTTTCCTATTTTTTTTTTTACCTAAATTCAGAACTGTTTCTTATAAAGCTGTTTCTTATAAAATAAAATACGTGTATATACCTGGTCGATGACTTCTATTATTTGGAGAGTCTGAACAAAGTATACTAGAAGTTATTACTTTTAAAATCTGGATCAAGTACAACCTCGTACCCAGGGTCTATTCTCTTGACAAAAAAAGTATAAAAGCATAAGAAAGCAACCGCTCCCAGTGCTTCTCTACTTTCTTTTATGCCTAAAATCTGTGGAAACAAAGGCGAAATTGAATATATTTAAAAAGGCCCTGAGAACGAGGTTAATGATAAAGGTTTTTTCCTCAAAGTTCATACCAATAAAGCTAAAGTTTTAATTATTTTTCTTTCATTGCGGTCGTTTGTTAGTATTTATTAGCACAGCTAATCAATTACAAATTACACTTACGCACAAACCTTTTAATAAAAGACGATCAAAGCTCGATCGACTATGATGATAAAATCAATATCAGTGAGTTCCCAACACTTGCTCAAAGTCCGCAGTAAAGAGGCTAGAACAATGTCGTTCGCCGTTGTTCAGCGTCTTTAGTGCTGACTTTGAACACTTCCAATTATTATTTGCAGAGTAAGAGCATAACAACGATAACCAGTGCCAATGGACGCACGAAGTCGGACCTACAAACTTGGAAATTAAATTAGAGACATTTTAGAAATTTCGACGAACAATATACCCCACAAGTAAATGCGGAAAACGACCACGAGAAGTCCCTAGAGATTGATCTGCGGGATTTATCAAGTAGGCTTAAGAGCTTAGGAGTTTTTCCAACGAATTCTGTTGTTCACAGCAGCGTAGTACCCAGACTAGTGCCATTCGTCTTTTGCTAATCAAAATTTTAGACTTCTTCTCCAAGTTAAAATTTTGAATTTTTTGCGAAAATTTCACTTTGTCTACAGTATCTTTTCCCAAGATTGTACGTCGGTTTGACGTTGTGACGGCGTTTTGATCCGACAAAGTGTTCCCGTTGAGATGGGTTAAATGAATCAAAAAAATGAACTTTCCAAGGCCGTGTTTCTTAAAATAAGGAGGTTTTAATGAAGATTTGAACAATAAGAACTTACCGTGCTAACATGTTCTTTACTTATAGATTCAATTGTAAATAATAGATTCTTAAAGTATTAGTTAAATATATATATAAGCCAAAACATATGTATACACATGAAATATAAGTAGACACGAACAAATGAATAACAACATATAATATGGAAATGCTTATATTACTGTCAATTTATTCAGAGATCGTCTCCAAAGAAGAGTACCGAGTCAATGATCTTGAAACTGATTGGTTATTAGTATCGAAGAAACCGATTCAATCTCAACTTCCACCTAAATTTTAATTAGCCGCTTAAGGCGGATTTTCATTAGGCGAATTCGTTCGCACGAATTCTAAATGGAGCCATTAGCTACATTGGTTAAAAGTGACGTCACCTGTTTAAATCTTCCTAACTATTTTCATTTAAAGCAACTGTTTTGGTAGGCTTAAGAAACTGACTCAATAAAAGTAACGCTACACAACTACAGGAGGGTAATTTGTAAACGAGCTTGCAATGGATTGGTGTCTTTTGGAACGAAGAAACTAATTCATTACAAGATTGTTAATTCGGTACTATTCCCTGTAAAGAACTCAGCAAAGTCTTTTACTAATATACTCCGAGAATACAATAAGGGTGTATAAAAATATATATTACATAAAAACAGAAGATATGATTCACTTTTGATTTTAAAACGTTCGCTGCCAACCACGAGTATACTCTTTTAATCAGGGCCCGAATAAAACTATATTCACAAATACATGAAAACGAGGCGTTGGCTGTTTAAAGTAGAAACTTGATGCAAAGCAATAACTTTCTTTTTGTACACTGCGTTGTTTTCATGTGTTTGTGAATAGGTCTATACAATAACCCATAGAAATCTATATCTTCTGAATCGTTTAAAATATAAAAAAAAATCAAATAGTGTTCAATTTTAGAAAACCTCTGGCAGCGAACGTTTTAAAAAAATCTGAAGAGAATCTTGCATTGGAACAAAGACAAATATTTATATTTCGTCCTTCCTTTTCAATCAACGCATAAGTAATTCTTGAATTCGATTGTGATCCCAAGCGGGGTGTAGCGATAAAATAAAACGTAGAATAACTGCTTTGGCACCATCGGAATGACAACAGTCAGTTTTAATGCTGCTGAAATCCTACTCTGTGGGCTATCGATCAAAAGGGTTAAAATATAATTATTTTATATATAGCAGGTATTTTTCGGAGAACGTCAAAACTTTTAGTTACAGCTGCAATACTTGTATTGATTTCCTTATCTTTCAAATGATATATTAATGGATTCTTCTGCTAACATCGATTTGTGATTTAGTCACCGAAGTTAAAAGCAAACGTTTTATTGTATAGATTGTTATATTTCTATTATAAAATCGCAACTGATTAAAAAAAAAAAAAAACAATTTAAAAGTCGATCTTTGATATTTTTTTACTCAAATTTATGAGACAATTTATTTCACTGAGTTACGATTTCATAATTAAATATAAAACGACGTCATCGTGACTTTATTATACCTCGTAACTCGAACTTTTAACTCGATGATTACCACCTACCTTGCATA
The DNA here is from genome assembly GCA_032360805.1 of Neoturris breviconis. Taxonomy (NCBI): domain Eukaryota; kingdom Metazoa; phylum Cnidaria; class Hydrozoa; order Anthoathecata; family Pandeidae; genus Neoturris; species Neoturris breviconis. Next base: position 32,156 of record JAULBZ010000017.1, read on the forward strand.
TTTCTCCCCATAGAAAACATTTCTCTACTTTTTAATTTACTTTATAAGAACTTCATTTTATTTTATAAGAATAGATTTGATATTAAATATTAAATTTACCTAAAAATTGTTTTTTAAAACAATACGCTAAGAACGACTGGAATTTGCAAGAGCATGCAAACTAAAGGTTGGTTTCATATTACACAAGATTGAAGCATGAAAGAAAAAACAAGTATTTTGATGTCTTCCTTCAATTTCACGTGATACCATGCCTTCTCCAGTTTTCAAAGCAGCTATTTTACGAAGGGCATCAAATTACACAATTTTGATGTCTTCCTTCAATTTCACGTGATTTCACGTGATTGGAATGCCTTCTTCAGTTTTCAAAGCAGATATTTTACGAAGGGCAAATGAACAGTACAGACAATCGTCTAGCATAAGTAACGAGATACGTACTCAGACACATAGATATAGGCCCTAATTCGGTTATTTTTATGCTGATCGTCAGCACATTTGACTTTTTAAGAATACACTTTTTTATTTTATAAGAAACAGTAAGAGGCTGAGGATTTCTTAAATTTTTGCTCAGGAGTTTCTTATTGCTTTCTTATTTGCAAAGCATGATAAGTTATACTACCTGTTGAAACATAGCTATATCAAATATTGGTGATTGCCTTTTAATTTGTGACAAATATTGTGAGATCTCATGTTGCTTATTGCCTGTGAAGGTTATACTGTTATGTAAATCGTATGTATCCTTTGTAGATCTCAGCCTAAAGAAATTCTTATTTACTTCTTACTTTTCTGGATATTCTTAGTTTTTTAAAAAGTACTTTTTAGAAAAACAAATTGTAGAACGTTATGACGTATTCCATTGTTTTCAAGCGGTACATATGCTAAACCATTATCTTTAACCTGATAAAATGAATTCATTACATTCCTTAAATTTTTCCGAAATATGTGCAAACTTTTCATTTAAAAAATAAAAAGAGAAAAGAATATTATCCTAAACTCACATGTTCAAACTGTGTATATTTCCCATCAACCACACCACATCGCAACGCCAGACCAACGTTGAAACGACGCTCTAACGTCATTTTGATGTTGACCTGACGTCGTATGCCAACTAGGTTGCTGTTTGATGACATGTTTGATGAGATTCGTGTGAATTTTACACGAGCGAAATGAATCCTGTTAAATATAAAAAGTTAAAAATAAAAATATTAAAAATATATCATGAAAAAATACAATGCTTAAAAATAAATTCAATACAAACATAATATATTACATATAGTTTATTATTCTTTCCCAGTGTGACGTACGTCGTGTTACTAGTCTTGGTGACTTATTTGTATTGCTTAAAGCTCGATTAGTCTTAGTCAGACTAATTCGACCTTATGCCAAGCGGATAATAATTGTAAAACGTCGTGTTCAAACAAACAAATAATCCGGAATTCGGGAATTTTTCGAGGAAAGAAATGTTTGATATAGCTGTGGGCTATTCTAAAGAAAGGAAATATCACGAAGCTGAAACAACCATTGTTTCATGAATAGGTAAGGGACCATATCAATTTTTTTCATGAAAATTTCTAAATTTAAGAAAAACAAAACTTTCCGAAGGGTATTATGTCAACAAGCATGCAATGTGTTTTTAAAAAGATAACTCACTACACTTCACTGCATAGGCGGATTTCCACTAGGCGAATTCGTTCCCACAAATTCTAAATGGCGCCATTACAATGGTTGAAAGTGACTTTCAATCAATGTTAAGGCGGATTTTCACTAGGCAAAATCGTTTGTATGAATTCTCAATGAAGTCATTACATTGGTCAAAAGTGACGTCACCTGACAGGTGACGTTGCTTTCGACCATTGTAATGGCTTCATTTAGAATTCGCGCGAGCGAATCGCCTTAATGGTTTCATTTTGAATAAATGTGGGAAGGAATTCGTCTAGTGGACATCCGCCATAAGTGTTATTTCCCCCGACAATCAGATGTTTATTGATGACACCAATCAAGGTGATATGGCAACGAAATCACAATTGATTGGTTTCTTTGAATTTATCAATTAGATGATTGTTGCCTAATCATAATTTGAAAATTAACGAAGTCATAAATTGGAATATCGTTGTTCAACCTTTAACACAGTTGCCAATTAACCCCCAAACGAAATATCAACAGATAAATATATCTACGCTAAAATATGATACAAATATATATACCATGCATGAATAAAAAATACCTATATCTGTACATTGAACGATATGCTTAACGTGAATAAAACAAATATATCTGATCTACGGTGGTCGAAATAAGAATAAATAATCACTGTGGAGGAGTAATTTCATAACTTCAGGCTAAAAAGGTTGAAACTATGCTTAAAACCCCTCCTTTACTCTGTCTACATGCGACAACGTCATAAAAGCATCATTTTAACGTCTTGGCTATCAAGATATACCTTAAGCCAGATAAAACATAATACGAGTAACGTAACGTACGTACTACTTAAATCTGATTGGTTTACATAATTATTCGATACGCAAAGTTAAAAAGTTAAACTGAATTCAACTTTTTACGTACCCTAACGTAACACTAGAAGAACGAACAAAAGGATAATTAACCAACATACCAATCATATTGTTTGTTTTACGTACCCTAACGTAACACTAGAAGAACGAACAAAAGAATAATTAACCAACAGACCAATCATATCGTTTGTATGTGTACGATACGTTATGCGTATATTTATAAAAAAATTAAGTGCAAATCCGGTTGCAAGGGAAGAAAATTTCGCGGATTTTGCTTAAAATCTGCGTAATTAAATTCCTGCAAGAATTACTAAAAATTCTAATACGCGAAAATAAATTCCAGCGAAATTATTTAATTACATATATATATATATATAGTAAATGTCATTGCGCATGCTCGAACTTATCGGATACAAGATCGGGCAACACCGGACGCCGTTTCGGGCTAGTTTGCCCTCATTAGCAGTGTATACCCACTCTCATTGCTAATACCTGGACACTTCGTAAAGAGAGATGATCTATCCGATCGCTGATGGAGGTGGCTAAATCGGGTCTCAATTCACTTGTGGTGAAGTTGAACAGATAAATCCGAGCAGCGCGAGCAATGACAAAAAAAAGCGATTTAAAAGATCACAACAGCTCCTTTATATTAAGCCATTAGGTAAATTTAGCTCCCAAAACGTTACAATTCCTACAGACAATACCAAATTTAAATTTATCCTCGTAAATTGTACCTTATATCAAGTTTTTCCCTTCAATTTAAGTTTAAGCTGCACACCCTTTTTGTACGCTATCTGCGAAATTAAATTCTGACGAAAATTTTCAATCCACGAAATTAAATTCAAGCAAAATATCCTCTTTCTCCAATATTCGAAATTAAATTCCTGCAAAATTTCTTCCCTTAAGATATATAAGGCTCAAGAATTATATGTAAAAGCATAGTCACAAGAAAGAGACTATGTGACTGTGTGACCTTCTTGTGACTATGGCAAAGGGATCTGGGAGAAAACTCCAACTGAATCAGGCAAAATAAGAGTAAATAAGCATTATGGAGGAGAAATAAGCATTATGGAGGACAAACAAAGGTAAATAAGCATTACGGAGGAGAAATAAGAATTATGGAGGAGAAAAAAGAGTAAATAAGCATTATGGAGGAGAAATAAGAGTAAATAAGCATTATGGAGGAGGAGTTTTCGCAATGATTACTTGCTCTTGTTTCGACAACTGTCAATATTATTGATTACATAGATATATTGTATATGTACTTGATGATTGGATACTCTTCAGTAAGAAACCAATCAATTACAAGGTAATTTACTTTTCTACCAATAAGTCATATTTTTCACGATTTCAATGATCTGCAACAACTAATCTCAGGATAGGTGAGCTCTTATCGTTATAGGCTGCACGTACAAGATCTACTGCTTCTTTATGAGATGTATCAACAAGACTCTCTCCATCTATTGATATCAGGATTTGACCAGACTATAATATGAAAGCGTAATGTAGTAAAATACATCAGTATAAAATTCACTTCGAATTTAAATATCTTTTCACTAGCCTCTTCCACAGACAAGTGTTGTGTCTGCTTCACCAGCGTTCCCCGCCAGACGTTGAGATTGTAGAATAGGCTACTTTCCCACATAATTTATTTATTTATTTACCAATAGTCAGTGTGAAATTTGGAATGTTTTTTAGTAATTTTACATCATTAGTATAATCTGTCTTTATAAAAGTGTCGATTCTAGGATTCCATTGATTGGCTATTGTTAGAGCTTTGATATAATGCCACTAAATAAAATATTTAATTAATTCAAAAACGAAGCTCTTTGTTTACCACAAGGTAGCTGCAATAAGATACTTGGAGTGTTTAATTTGCTGTTAGGTAGATTCAATCTTTTACGAAAATATCATCTGCGAAATTAAATTCCAGCATTTTTTTTTAACCTTTAGGGAATTTTATGCTCATCCGGTGTAAAACGAGTCATGGAGGCTAATCTGGGCCCCAAAACAAAAACAAAAAAACAATTCTAAAAATAAATAGATGATAACCAAACTTAAATTCCTCGTCTCCAAATTGTATGTTGTATAAAGATTCTTTCCTTCAATATAAGTTTGAGCTGCATTCAAAACAAAATTAAATAATGCTATAAATAACACTATCCTTGAAATTGAATTCCCACAAAATATTTCAGAAATTTCAATCCGTGAAATTAAATTCCCACGAAATATACCTTTTCTTCCATTCGCGAAATTAAAATTCTCGCCCAACATTTTTTTCCTATGAGTTGCCCACACACATATTTGGTATTATTTTTTTTCCTTTAAAGCTTGTGTCACACAAGATAAATATGTCAGGAAGTTGTAATTAAACCCCTAATTAGGATAACAAAGCATGCCACGAGGGAATGAACTTTTTTGAAACCCAAATGGACATGTTAAATGAGCCCAAACATGATCCGTTCAATACTATCACAGACACTGGTATCGAGGAGGCATTAAATGAATGCAAACTAATCAATGATGATGATTTGAATGATGACTTCATTGCCATTTTTGATATTGTGTCTTGCTTTTCTTCAAGAAATTAATTAGTGTCTCCCTCGAATATTAAGTGCCCACTCAAAAAGTTGAAAATTTAATAAGCTAATTAGAGGATTTGCAGTACATCATATTTTCATGATACGCAAATAATCACTGTGGAGGAAAGATATTTGAGCATAAAAATACCTCCTCTGCAGTGATTATTTACTGAACTTTTAACAGGAGGCCTTTATTTATAAGCCTTTATTTATAAAATCGTTATTTAAATCATTATTACTCGAAATGATGAAGTAGATATACGATGGTACAATTATATGCCCATTATAAGATAATAGGTATTCCAAATTTTCCCCGCTGCTATCCCCACTGCTAACATTTAATTACTAGCAAATAATTATTTGAGGAAACAATTTGAGACAAAGTACCTTGATTCCAGTTTGTGAAGCAGCAGAATTTTGGTGAACTGTAAATATCTTTATATCAGGTTGTTTTGGTACATCACTACCACCACATATACTCAAACCTAAAATTAAACAACAATTATACAATACTGGACAACAATACTGTAGCCAAATATTTCTTTTTTGCAAAAATCAAAATTTCAACTTAGAGAAAAAGTCTAGAATTTTGATTAACAAGACGAATGGCACGGAAATTTAAATTTGTCCCAAATGCCTGGGTACAAGGCTGCTGGGAACAACAGAATTTGTCCAGTCTGCAAAAAGTCCTAAGGTCCTAAGTTTCGATAAATCACTGAAATAGATCTCTAGTGACTTCTCATGGTTGTTTTCTGCATTTCTGTTGCGTATTGTTCGACGAAATTTGTAAAATGTCTCTTATTTCATGTCTAAGATTGTATAATCTAGAGGTGACAAATACGGATTGAGCTCATGAGGCCTGTTTGTTAAAAGTTGATATTAAGATCATTATAAAAACAAACTGGTATAAAATTAATGAACTTTTATGGAGAATTATGTGATGCATGCATATGATCATTTATCCAATACATACACTAAGTATACAAAACATTTTGCTTGATCACTTAAACTTTGTATTATACGATGTAACGACCAGCAAGCAAATACAATAATCATATCAGGATTCATGTCAAATATCGAAGTTTAAATCAACAATATTATTTAAATACCATAAATCATGTATATCAAGAAAGGTCTAACATCACTGATCTTAAAAATAGCCAATCAATTTCAAAATCCTCGACCAGTCATCAAAATAAGATCAAATAATGTGGTGGAGGGATTTTTGAACATAGCTTCAGACTACAAAGCCTGAAGCTAGGCTCAAAGATCTCTCCTCCACAGTGATTATTTATTCATATTGCAATCACTGTTGACTTTATACTTTCCATCACAGAAATATTATTTATGCTTATTGCAAACACTATACAAGATAGATGACACCATATATTGCTGTGTACAGTTTTATCAATGTGCAATTAGAATCTTCAGCATGAAAGACTACAGAACACAGTCTCAGATATCTATGTGCACATAAATATCCGCAACCGTGTTTATGGTAGCTTTTCTTGATGTATTTGCTATCTAATTTGATTTACCTAGCATTTTATGATGCTTTTCAAGTTGAATTTCGTGAAAATGTTCATCATTTGATCCATCTTTATACATCTGCTTAGACAAGTCTTCAACAGAGGCAAATAAGTCAGCATGATTTTTAACAGATGTATTATCTGATAAAGTAGATACTTCACTTGATTTCCCAGAACTAAATGCACTATTTTGTCTCAATGAATTATGTTCTGCAGCTTCTGGAAAGAATTCATAAACACTCTTGTTTGGTTTGTTGATTTTAACATTTTTAATAATTATATTATTATTATTTCCAGTTTTATTGGTATGCGAGACACTTGTACTGACGTCATATGAACTAAAACTATCTTGTACTTGAAGAGCTTTCACTTTTTTCACTGGCATCTTTTCTTGATATGTTTTGTCAATTACTGCATAAAAATCCTTGGGAATTGCAGAGCCGTTCTCGTTATTATTCTCGTCATCACTGAAAAGAAGGTCTGAATCGTGATTGGATAGTTTTTTTTCCAATTCAGGCTCTATTCCATTAGCTTTATTTATGCTATTAGTATTAAAAACATTGGTGTACCTTTTATTATTCACAAGATCACTAATGATGGCATCATCATCTTCATCATCGTCGTCATCAAATATAATATCATCATTAGAAAAATTATCGCTTTTATCAACATCATCATCATCATTAGAATCGTGTCCAATTCCACTTAATATTATACCATTCATATCATACGTATTAGACTTATTCAAGCTATTGTTATTTGCGTTCTGATCCTCATAAACATTCCCAGGAGCCTCCAGTTTCAGTATTACATTTCTCGGTGTAGGCGAATAGATGACAGGATGTTTCAAACCTTCTTCATTGTCATATTGATGATTATTCTTTCGTCTGTTATCAGATTTTATGTTGTGTACATTTTTATCATTGTTTTTCATTGGTAAAACATCACGAAAAGTGCTTACTTTCTTATACCTTTCCTCATAGTTTTTGCTTCTTGGCTTACTTCTGTAATTGTTTTTATCAACTACCTTTACTTCTATGGGTGTATTTTTAACTCTGCTTTTATTTTTTCTATTTTTGACTTTGCTTTCACCAACTACGTTTATTCGGTGGGGTACAACACCACTTTCTGTTGAGCTTACCTCACTGTCATGTATGAATGAAGTAAAATCCATACTATTTGATCTCTCTACTCTATTATCACCAGATCTAACAGTAAACGTTTCAGGTTGATTTCTCTGTAGCATACTTGCATACATCAGTGATGGCTGTGGCATATTACTTACAGAATCATACATATCTAAGGTAGAGTCACGATCAACTACTGATAAAGCGTGATGATATACTTTTTCTTGGTCTTCCTTGTTAATATGATTTTTAATTAATTCCTCTTCTGATTTTAACTTGAACTTGCCAGTGGAAGGAGCTGAATAAGACAAGAGAATCGATTTATAATGTCATCAAACATTAAAGCTAAAAATAATCACAAGAATTGTTTGAGCATAGCTTCAGACCACAAAACTTTATTGCAAAAACCAATGGGCTACTTACTACCATCGGTATTGTGATACCAATAGCCCGACCAAAACTAATTTAAAAACTAATTTAAAAAATCAAAGGTATGGTATTGAAAGTAGGCCACCAAACCGACTGAAAGTAAAACCAAGCAAATATTTGCATACACAAATTATGCATGTGTATGCATGTGTATGTCTGCATGTCTGCATGAATGTATGTACATAAGATATACACATAGACTAGACATAACACAAAAAAATAAAAAAATAATGAAATATATATATATTCTTTAATACAATCTTTCTTTTATTAATAGTAAAGTTTATTTATTTATAATTCACAAAGGGATTAATTAAATATACAGTAAACCAATTAACTTAACATATACTTCCATTACATACTATAATAATCTTGATTTTATATTCCCAAAATGGTTTGTAATTTTCAAATTATATTTTTCGAATTAATTATAATTTTTATATTCAAATTTTATTTCAAAAAAACAAAATGGAGAATTTATCACTCATCATTAAATTTACATCCCAAAAATATTGAGGAGAAAGCTTCTAAATGCGACTGTTATCAAAGTCTCATAGCAATTTCAAATAATCTTTTAAGTCGACTATTTAACTTTTGCCTCAATATTTTGGTGAATGTAGTCAAAACCTCATAGAGTTCAAATTTCGAAAATTATCTAAGTTTCCACTTTTGAAAAAAAAACTTTTCCCCCGATATTCGGTCCCGAGTTGATGAAGTTGAAAATAATTTGGCAAGCAGTCTCAAAATATTGCCTAGAACACCGATACCAAATTTCAGGATGGCACCACACCTTTTGGGTCCAAGTGGTCAAAATCAAAAATATTTTGGTGAGTCCTTCTAAAATATTGCCTTGTATGCTGGTACCAAATTTCAAAATAGTAGCACTCTAGGAACATGGTCTAATAAGAAAAGCAGGACAACGCTGCCACTGCCGCAAAGTGATAATATAAAGTGATAATTGCAATGTGATAGTAATAGCCCATCCTTTGTTTGGTGAGCTAATAATATAAATCAGTATTTATATCATATTCATTTATGGGACCAAACTTCTAATTAATACATTTACTGATTAACCCTATTCAGGCCAGGGGTGTGCCTCCCTGTCAAACATTTTCCCATAACTTCTGAAAGAATGCATTTTCCTACAATTTATCTACAAGAATCATTTAAAAAAAATTGGTAACTACGGGTAATTTTCCCTTAGCAGTGGTAAAACAGTAGGTGGTAAAAGAGTTTTAAAAAGTATTTTTTTGTTGCTTATTTTTGCTTGAAAAACGTTCTGACAAATTTTGGCGACCAAAGATTTTTTCACCTAAATAAAAAATTTGATGATATAAGTAATGCTGTAATCAAAAAATAATTTTGCTAAAATGTTTATTAGGTGTTGACCTTACTTTCTGGAAAGTTTTAACACTACAGCATGGTTTCATCAGAAGTTGTACAGAAAATCAACAACATCAACCAATAGTTAATATAACAACAACAACGACAACAACAATTAATCAATACCGGAGTTTGAAATAGGTGTCCAGCAGTCGAAACAAGAGTAAATAATCAATATGGTGAACTGTTTTTTAGCATAGCTTCAGGTTACAAAAATTACTCCACCACAGTGATTATTTATTCTTATTTTAAGCACAAATATAATATCAACCAAACTGAATCTTACATTTTACAGCAGCTACCAAACTTTTCTTTGGTGGCTTTTTGTGTTTATTATAAATGACTGGCGTAAGAGAACATTGTGTAACTACAAAAAACAGAAATACGTTAACGAAACGAGAAACGACAATAACATTGACACATGTGCATTCAGAAAGGTTCTTTTTAGCTTAAACAGTTAACATCAGCTCTGAATATGTTATATAACAGAATTAGATTTTTTTAACCGCAGTGGCCCCATTATAGAAAGCCTGCAAATTATAACAACAATTTTAATACATACGAGTAACTTACAACAGTGCTCAAGATATAAGAACAAAAACTCACTGTGGAAGAGTGATATTTAAGCATATGATAAGCCACATAAGTAAATTGAAGCTATTCTCAAAAGTCACTCTATGATTTCGTTATAATTTTGAGCATTTTACTATGAATTCTGGTCCTTAAGAACAAAAATCACTGTGGTAGAGTGATGTTTGAACATAGTTTAAAACATATTGCTGCATACCCTAAAGCTATGCTCAAAATTCACTCCACAATCCTGATTTATTCTTATTTTGAACTTTATACATAGAATACTTTCTAGACCCTCATTGTGGAGTCAATAAAATACTTACCTTGTTGGTTGGTGCTGTTGTTGTTTTTATGAATATTTTGAACTTCGTGTTTTGCCACTATGGCATCAAACCTACCAACTTCATAAGGAAAGATTATATTCCTATAGAATAAATAAATAAAATAACACAATAAATAAATAAATAAAAATAAAGCAAAGTTTAATCCTCACTAATATAAACACCCATGACATCATTCAAAATATAATTGCCTACATACAATTAATAGAATTTAATGAGATTAGACAACTCATAGCTACTTTCTTTTTATTTGCCTAACTAAAGATTACGTGGGGTCTAGTCAATGTCTGCAAAGTATTATGAAATTATCATTTTCCTCTTTAGCAAGCTTTTAAGATAATTCATTCAGGATTTATAAAGGAAACACCACGAATATATCATGTTAATACCTAACTACATCAATGTTCGAAGTAAGAGCAAATAATCACTGTGGAGACGCTATAATAACAGTAAACAAGTTTTTCTCCACTGTTATGATAAATGAATAGTTATACCTGACATATGTGATCAATGTATATTTTTGTGGAGTATCGAATGCAGCTAGTATGTGAATCGCAAATATTTCAACATCTCCTTTGCCCAAATACTAGTAAACAAACCAAAATCAAAGGTACGGTATTAAAGGCAGACCACCAAACCAAGTGAAAGTAAAACCAAGCAATGTAGGCAGGCAGGCAGGCAGGCAGGTAGGTAGGCAGGTAGAAACAATACAGAAACACTATAGCATCCTTAATAGTGTATAATAGTACTGTCATGATGTATATGAATCATTTCTATAGCTAGGTTTAACATTCACTTGGTTTGGTGGGCTACTTTCAATACTATACCTTTGATTTAAGTACAGTTTTTTCAGCTTTAAAGCTGAAAACTACCGAAAAACACTCCTACAAAACGCTCCTATTATTTTGAGGCTTGCACATGTACTATTTCTACTTATTTCAATTCTTTCAGGTACTGGTTTTCACTGTCTATTATGGTCATAAACAGATAATCTTAGAATTGATATAACTTCTAGCATACAAGGATAAACAAACCTGCAACAAATACCTAGAATATAACTGATGGATATCACCTGTGAAGGAGTATTTTTATTATAATTTTCAAATGCAAAGCTACGTTCAAAAACACTCCTTCACAGGTGATATTTAACATTTATTTTTAGGCATGAGCAGGCAGACTATGGGCATGTGTTATTTAAGGTTGATTTCCACTAGAGGAAAAATTCCCTGCGAAGGCCAAAAGAAGACATTCAATTGGTAGAAATTGATGTCAAACAACACCAATGAATTAACTAAAAAGTTATTCTTTAAAATGAGTAATGTTTAAACATTTCTCTGTGTTTCATAAAGTAAAAGAACTTTCTGTAACATGTGAACATTAATTTTGCTTACATCAGCAATGTGATTTTTGACAACTTTGTATTGATTGACAGTTAATGTTTCTTGTAATTTCTCATCCAAGATCCTGATTTTTTCTTCTGGATCATCAAATAATGCACTATTGAATAAGTCTCGATTACCTAAAAATCCACAATACACAAAAGTTTCACAGTTATATCAGTGTCCTAAATAAATATCAGAAATTGTAAAATAATATAAAATATGTGGGAAGTAGGAATTAAGTTGGGGAATTACAAATCCATCAATTGACATATATCGTTACTTAAAATTATATAAAATAATCACTGCGGAGAAGGGAAAATCACTCCTACATAGTGATTAATTGTTCATGTTTCAAGAACTACAGTACATGTTAATTCTTTCCCATCAAAAACCACTGTAAAACAATATTTTTTCTTAACATAGAAGTTAATAACCGATTGATTTGTTTGCAATTTTCTTATCAGAACACATGAACCAATCAATTTTTATTTTACATCAATCTGTTAGAGTATTCTTTTTATTATTTTAATAGATCTAAATCTCACTTCACTTCAAAACTTCAAAGAGATGCATTCGAAGAACTTAAACAAGGAACTAAACACAGATAGTCTCAAAGGTCTGCTAGAATACCTTTTAGGGTACATGCCAATTATTTACAAACTTACTACTATTTTTTTCTTTCTTCTTCTTCCCACTCAATGCATTTAATATTCTTCCTCCTTGTCGACGAAAAAATGATTGTGAACCTTTACTGTTTAACATGTCAACGCTTCCAAAAGTTTTTTTGCCAAGTCCTTTTTGTCTTAAAGAAGTATCTAGGTCAGACAAATTACTTAAACTAGAAGATTTGCCTTGATAATTCAATGTTAAGTGATAATCACTGTCATGTTTCTTTTTGGATTTTTGATTAGGAGGTTGATCACAAAGAACATTAGCCTTTTCATCTCCAATTGTAATTTTTATGTTTGAATCTAAACTTAATCTTCTCTCCATATTTCTTTGATGCTTATTTTTATCTTTTGTAGAATGTTTACTTATCGGTGTTGAAATATTGCCATTTGCAGAATCTTCCCTAGCTGGTGTTGAAGCTTTCCTCATGGGTATTGAAAAGTTGACGTCTGTATAAGCTTTCTCTATAGGTGAAGGTGCATAAGAATCTTTCCTATCTTTGATTATTTCAGTAGAAATTTGAGTTCCAACATCAAGAGATGACATGCTACGATCAAGCAATTCAGGTGTTGGAGAATATTCCCTCTCTTCAAGAATTTCACTAGATATTTGTGTTGCAACATCCAGAGATGACATGCTTTGACGTGGTACATCAACAGGAATATCAGTAATACCATTAAAAGTGTTCAAATATAAAGAATTTTCTGATGTAGATCTTCTCAAATTTGCTGCTGTAATTACTTCTTCTTCAAATGTACCTAAGAGAATTGAAATAAGTAGAAGTAGTACATGTGCAAGACTCAAAATAATAGTCTGTGTCGCCTGTGCAGGAGTGTTTTTCAGTAGTTTTCAGCTTTGAAGCTGAAAACTGTACTTAAATCAAAGGTATAGTATTGAAAGTAGCCTGCCAAACCAAGTGCTATGGAAATGATTCGCATACATCATAACAGTACTATTATACACTATTAAGGATGCTATATGGTTTCTATATTGTCATGGTGATGTATTGAAGGATTGAGTCCAACCAGTAAAATCTATAAACTCATGTTTTATTTTGAAAACTATACATTCTTATCCTACAAAAGCATACATTTTTCTGAAGTGTAATTAAATGCATTACATTAAATTTTGCAGATTGACGTTCATTCAAACCAATCATCTCTTAGGAAAAAAAAAGCATGCCTCATTTTTTTTTTTAAACCGCTGTACAGTTGATAACCCACTAAAATGGGCTTTTTTGAGAGAACAATGAAGATCACACAAAGATAAAGTTTCGGAACAAATAGATAGTGCTGAGGTCACTTGTAGCTATTCAAAGATAGAAAAACGTAAAGAAATGACTGGGGTCTATGTGAAGGCTGCCTAATGAAAAAAAAAGAGCAAACTAGATATAAATGTTTAGAATGAAAAATAAAAACACATTTTCGTTTTTCTTCAGAGAATTAAATTATATGCTGGGAATGTGAAAATTCTATTTTTACTCAAGATAAAACTTGCTTGTAATTATAGCAGTCCTTACCAAGTCTACTTGTAACCCTCTCCCCATCTGTGGTTACCCAACTGTATTCATGAACCAATTGTCTTCCCTCTGGTATTTTTCCAACAGACTAGAAGAATATTAGACATATTAAAATGATTTACAGAACTAAGAAGGTACTATCATGTAACAAAGAAACAAGCAGTCAAATTTACCAATTTGGCGCTTGCTGTAAATAGATCTGATATTTGATATCAACAGGCCTCTGAATTCACATTGGCATTCCCCTGTGAAGGAGCATCTTTGGAGACTAATTTGCAGCCTGTTGGCGTGAATTCAGAGGCATGTACTAAAATTCTACTGCAATTCATCTTTTACATAAAATATTTAGAAATAACCATAAAGAAGCTTATACCTCTATGCATCTAGAATACTTGTATGTCTATTTATATTGAGGCTTCATTGTTGATGATACATCTTATGCTAGATAGTTTTAAGCTAAAGTCTTTAAGAATTCAACTTTTTAACTAGTTTTTATATGATTTTCTAATGTTAATGAATTCTAGGTTTACCGTATTCCAAGAATAGAGGTGTATAGTATTAGTATGTATGTGCAATATATGGAATGAAAATATTTATTTTGTGATTAAATTAACATAAGTACTCAATAAGGGTATTTGTACGCACTTTCTTTTGGATTTGAATTCTTTAATTTGTTTTTTGCCCAGCCACAAAATTAGCAAGAAAATAGACTTTCAAGATCAATGAATTGCCGTTCAAATATAGTTTTACCTTTACTGTCAGGGAGAGTTTTGTTTGGTTTTTGATAAAATCTATAGCATCATGATGTGTGATAGTTTGGAAGGATTTACCATTTACATTGAGGATAAGATCACCTGGTTTTAAACCACTTCTTTCAGCAGGTGATCCAGCATCAACACTAAATAAATTCAACAAATTTATAATGATTACAAAACATTGCTTCAATTAATTACAGAAGTGTGTTAGGTCAACAAACTTGCGATGGATTTGTTTTTTTCGATATGAAGAAACCAATCCATTGCGAGATCATTGACTCAGAACTCTTCTCTGCAGATTTTATTTTTGAGACGATCCCTAAAGGTAAAATAACACTATAGAGAATTTTACTAGAGATAAGATCTTGTATGTGTAATTAGTTTCCTTATGATCAACCCTCTAATCTTGTTGATGCATTTTTAGATTGACCATTGGAAGTTTATTGCATTTCAAACCCCATTTATACCAATGGACCTTAGCTAGGGAATAGTATATAGTATATAGCAAATGTATATAGCATCCAAAAAATAAATTTCTTAGCTTTGTTGAGAGGTTCAAGTTCTAAAGGTACTTTGAGTTACATGCTCTAAGCAGAGTATGTATATTCATGGTAGAGCGAGTTTTTTCTCCTTGATGCATGTCAGATGCAAATGTCAATTCTGGGAGATGCTTATGACAACTCCGATATTATGGCTGTTTAGTCACACAATCTGGACATAAAAGTTATTCAATTATTCCAAATGGAATATGAAAAAGACTAAAATGATGATACTACATAGTACAATTATAGTATCACACAGCTCATTTTTTTTTTACATATTTCAGTTTAAATAATAAACAGAAGTTATTTAAGTTTTTACGAAAAAAAATCAAGGACTGAGGTGCTGAAATAAGAAACCGCAGAATCAGGAAATTAATGTTATGTTATAATTTATGTTTTACAAGTTGATGTAGTTATTGTTTTAGTATTATAATAGTAAACATGTGGTTTAATAAAATTTTCAATAATTATTTGAAATGCATACTGTATGAAATATACTGAAGACAACAAATAATTGTCGAAAATTTTATTAAACTACATGTTTTACTCTGTTTGAATATCATAACGAAAGCACTACACTTTACTGGTTTTATTGTTTATACTATAGATATATTATATAATATATTACAGTATTAATATGATCATAGTGTCACACACAATTCATATTCTCAAAACTTTGAAGGGCCATCCTTGTTTGACAAGTCAAGAAGCAAGGTGACCCGATTCTTCGTTCGAGCACCTTAGGCACATAATGAATTGTAGAAGATGGAATAAACCTCCAGGCATGACAAAAAGCAAATTTAAAATAAGAAGTCAAAAGACAAGGTTATCTGCAATAATGTTTTTAGTATTCTTGAAGTTTCTTAATGTATTCTTGAATATTTCTCTTTTTACATTCATCCACTGTGACATCATTTGTTTTCAAGAAAGACAACAAACGAATAAATATACCTAGAAGTAAAAATGCCAAGTCCATATTCTGAACCACCTCTTACATTGAAACCAATAGACCAGCCATGATGAGTTGTGTCCAGTTTTAATTCCAGATGTTTCTCAGGAATGGAACAAAACTCGAGTATGCCAGTCTGTATCAAACAATGAAAATATTTGATTACACAAAAAAGCAACAAATAATCACCATGGAAACAATCTTAGAAATTATTCATTTGTAAACACGTAAAAACTTTTCTCATAAGAGGCATCTCAAATTAAAGTTGAGGACAAAAGTTCTGAGTCAATGATCTTGTAATTTTCATACATAACAGCCTTCATTGTATTTTTATTTATAGTCAAGTTTAGCTAATAATTTGGAGAGGGCTTCCAATTTCATCCTACAATCCTGCAAATGATAATTACTAACTTGAATAGTTGGTGTTGGCGAAACAAGTTTTGAATTTCTGCTAATACTTGATACTGGTGAAACACGTTGAGTATGATGCAATCTTCCATTGGTCCTTAAATGAATAAATTTAGTATAAACAGTTAGAAACTGTGATGTAACAGCAGTATAAAATCCTATCATTTTCCAGAATCATTACACAATGTTCTTATTAGTGAGTTTTGACGCAAGGTGTTTGATTTAGTTAAAATGCATAATAGATATCTTCAAATATTTTTAGCTTTGGCACAGTGGTGGATCAAAAACTATAACAACAAGTTTCTATCTGCTAAAGTTTGCAAATTTAACAATAGTTATACATATACCATGGATTAATAGCCACTAAATGACTAACACTTGTAGGTCTTGAATTTGTTTTTACAACAAACTTAAGTTGTTTTAAATTTTTCAGGAGTTTTAAAGCTGAATGTAAAGCAACGTGTTCTAAAGATATTCCATTAACTTCTATAAACATATCACCAACACCAAGACCTCTCGTTTCTGCATAACCATTTGATTGAACATGTCCAACAAATATACCACAGCCATTTTCCTTACCACCACAAATACTAAATCCTAAGTTCTGAAATTGGTCTGGTTGAAGGAAGTTCACAACTTTAAACTTTCCTCCAGATGGTCTCACTGATGTTTTATTAGGAAGAGTGAAATTGCCGTCATTTTTCAGATCACGAATACGTCTAATTCTATTTGATGATAAGTTATTTTCTCTAGGAGATTGTCCTTTACTCAATATAATAGGAGCAGTTCGAGCTCGGTAATGCTTTTCTCCAGGTATCGGTCGATCTGCTATAACATGTGGAGCAGTGAATGTTCTATTTCTGACATAAGAATTTAACAGCCAATCAAATTTTGCAAGATGTTGTCTGTGTACAATGTTTCTAATATCTTTCATTAACTCTAATTTACCAGAAGGCTTGAGAATAATTATAAGCCTTTTCAAAAATTGATCAATTGTCCTATTATGCTGGTAATCTTGCAATGCAGCAATTAATTCTCTGTTTTCATTTTCATCTAACTTATATCGTGCTACCTGATTCAAAAATCGAATCTTTCTTTGTTGCGGGCTATCCATATATTTTATTTGTATTATGTATATGTCACCTAGTATAAACAGAAACCTTTTTTACTTAGTGTGTTTTGAACTTGCACACACTCCAATCCTGCTGGCAGCAGAACCAGCACTCTAAACTCTTGGTCGCTACGGCTGCGTTATGGGAGTATTGATTGTTTTTCAAGGTTTTTAAAAGCACAATAAGTTAGAAGAATACTGTACCAATTTCTAGATGCGGCTAGCAATTCAAAGGAGATATTATATAGTAAATTACCTCTAGCAATTTTGATAAGAAGTGCAATAACTTACTAGAGAGTATATTTATATTATATATACATATATAAGGTAAAGAAATTTCAAAAACCTTTAAAAACTGTGAATTTTGCAGAATTAATTGAGCTTGCAAATGAGATATAGAAGTCAATTTAATGTTCTCTTTTCTCATGAATTCCTAAAAAATCTTGAAAGTAGGAAAACTTGTCACAGTAAGTCTATTTTTTGCAGATTAACGTTTTTTATTGTGAATTTTGCGGCAAGTTTTGAAGAATATATTTTTGCGAATGAGAGGCAAAAACACAAAAATAAATCCCTCAAAAATTTCTTACCACAAAAATGTCTTATGAATGTATAAATTCCCTAAAAAATCTTACTTGAAAAAAAGCAAGAAAAAAGTAAGAAAAAAGGGTAAGTCTATTTTTTGCAGATTGTTTTTTCACAAAATTTATTTTTGCGGATGGGTGAACGATTAAAACTAGTAATGGCCTCAGCCTTAAGAGAGGGAACGATTAAAAAATAAAAAGATAAAAAACAGTTTTAACCCAAACGGTGATCGAATAAACATTTAAGCATTCTCACAACATAATAAAATAATAAATCTACAGTTTGTCTGAAGGGACTTCTTTGTAATTGGTTAAGTAATACTTATTTTCATGACGGCACTTTGTAGAGTTCAGATTTTTTGTTTATAATGTAACTTGAATATGATGTGATATTTTTTAGTTAAGGAAAGATTGCATTATTTGATTGCATTAACATATGGTTTTGTTAGCCAAGCTATTGCTATTACAGATGTGCCAGACTTAACAAAAGCCTTATGAATCTTATGAATATTACACCCTTTAGTATGGAGTACTACTATACTACTAGTATTACTTCCATACTCCAGAAACAGAAACAAATTTAATTCATTCTGAGGAACTTAAATTTCCAGAAATAAATATATTCACTGCTCTGACATTCCAGGCTGATGTGTTGATACCATAGTAGAATCGGTGGTAGCATGCATCTGATTATGACCCTAAAAAGAAAAGGAAAAAGATATCTGGTCATAGTAAGCCATAGTAACTTTCAGTTACAACTTTGTTTTTGTGGAGGCTGATAATTTTCAATTTATATGGGGGCAAGAATATTAAAACTTTTTGAAATGGCTGCTGATAGTCAGCATTTTTTTTTTTACAGGATAAGGGCCTCAATAATGTGCCTAGGCACGTAATCGCTATTTTTGCTAAATGATTATCTTTAAGGCTTAAAATATTTGTCTTTATGTTTGTGAAGGTATAGTTTAATTGTCTCGTGTTCGGGGTACACTCGGCCAGTGCGACATCCCCAACCTTCATTTTTAAGAGACATCAGGATAGCTCAGCTAAGCAATTTCTGGGATTTTCTTCAGGCAACTGACATTTTCATCGGACAGGTGAAACTTTACATTTGCATGCTCCAATTGGCAGACAACGAAAATCTTAAGATGATTGTGTATGAGGAATTTCACATATCTTAAATTTGTCATAAGGATAATACATACTAACCCCAAATAACAGCTGATTATTATGGAATTTAAAAAATCGTAGTGCAAATTCTTTCAAGATGAAGGTAGGTAAACTCCTTCAATCAATCCCCGATCCCTGGGTATACCCTTTGTAGAGGAGCAGAAACAAACAGTTTTGTAGACATGACTAATAAAGATGTAACTGATGCTTTATATGATTTTGCAAGAACAAAAAGTATCAGAAGAGGCGGCCATCCATGGACACCTGTTTATTGCAGAACAAACTCATACCAAGTATGCCAAGCAAGTATTATATATCACACATGGCAAGTTTTGTTTCTTACAGAGTGTACCATAAGAGTTTGTTTGACCTGTTGACACATTTTCAACCAAATGCTATTTTATTGAAAATTTGGAAAAATAGGCAAATTTTAGAAATAAGTCAGGTGGGGGGACTTTTTTGACTAAAATACCAATGAGGGGGAACTCAAATTGGAGAGGGGAATCAACCATAGAAGACACATATGAAAGGTAAAAGTATGTCAGATCACTGTGGAGGAGTGTAGTGAAATTTTATATTAAGGATAAGCACCAAAACTTTACATGGCATTAGGATTTTATGTCCTTATTAAGTTTAAGATTAGGTTTAAAGTAAAGTAAACAATTTGAGCACCTTTATCAGGGTAAAATTATATCAAGTCACTGTGGAGGAGAGTAGTGAAATTTCAAATCATAGCCTAAAGCAATGCCCAAAAGTCACTCCTTAACAGTGTATATGAATTTCATACACATTATACATCCTAGCATTATGTACACACCAAATAGAGAATACACCTAGTATTTAGTATTATAATACATAGGATGATTTTTGCTTCATAAATCCATTTGATATACTATAGGATGGTTTACTAGCTGATGTTATAAAGCACTAGAGAATATAACAATGTAACATAAGAATATATTTTCTTTATTATTCATTATCTTTTTATTATTTTATTATAAAATCTTTCTCTGTTGAATTGTGTATTGTTATTATAATATTACTAATTTGCATTTGGAGTCATTATCTTTTTATAAGATTCTTTTATTAACAATATCTTATTCTGTTGAATTGTGTATTGTTATTATATTACTAATTTGTATTGAGAGAACTCTTTAGTAGTAATAAACTAAGTGGATACGAAGAAATTGAAGAAAGCTTTCCAAAATCAAAATGGAAAAATTATTTTCATAAAAAATATTACTTACCATCTGAAAAAATTGAGGAAGAAGCTTCCCCAAAATGCAAAACGTCTGCCAAAAAAGGTTCATGGTCGAAGTCTCATTGAAAATTAAAATGTCTTCACTTCTCCCTTGAGAAAATACCTTTTTCGCCAATATATACTCATTACAGAGTTTGCAAAATTGAAAAAAGACCACCAGCAATCTCATAATATTGCCTACATTATCTTATTTGTGATTTACATCAACGATGGTTTTGAAAGAATCAAATCAGATGGACTGTTATTTGCTGGATGATACAAAGGTGTTTAAGTGTATGTCTCGGGAGGATGCACTATCTCTGTAGGTGAACATCGATGCACTCAATCAAGTTCAACTATGTATATATTAACTCTTGGAAAGTTTGAAAATATTAGGTGCACTCATCTGTACATGAAAATGAGCTTGAGCATGTTTTTGACAAAAAATACCTTGGGGCAAGAATTGATTCTGCTTGAAATTTCGAAGAACATCAAAAAAACAAATTCAATTATGGGTCTTATATGCCGTACATTTTCCTATCAAAGTTGTAACCTCTTCAAGAAACTTTACGTAACATTCGTTATAAGCACGCGAGACAAATAACTTGAATTGTGACGTCATAGGGCAGGATTTTTTTTCAGAAAAATTACGAGATTATCTTGTATCACTTGAAAAGCCTTCAAATCAGCTATTATATCGATTGGAAATACGAATTTTGATCAAAGCCCCTATAAGCACGCAAGCAAATAACTTGAATTGTGACTACGACAGACATTTTATTTGAAAACATGGTATGTGTAAACGAGAAAATATATTATAATAATAATAACTAAACACCACTTTGTAGATCTCTTAAATCATAATGGCGGTTGTTTATCAAAAGGATCTTTTTCTACCAAAATGCTGTTGCTATCTCTTCCTGGCGTATACGTAAACGGACGTTAGAAAAAAAAGATTTATAGTTGGAAAGGATGAAAAGTATTTTTTTCTTATATGGTATATATTCTTACCCCCTGGATTTTGCAAAGTTAGCTGAACATTTTTTAATTATAATAATAATATAAATTTAATCAAATTTTAAATATCTATGTCAAATGGATAAGTGACACACACTGGACATACTCAGAAAATTTCAGTCTAAAAATATCCAGAAGTGACAACTCAACAGATCAAGCAATTCTTTTCTCTGAAAACAGAAAGCTGCCACACAATGACCATAGAACAAAAATAATATTTCCTACGACTTTAATCAATTATATCTTCACTAATATTCATTCTTATGGAGTCAAATCTTCAGAATATGTTAGTAGTAGCAATATTATTTTCATTAAACAGGAGGTACAGGAGAAAAAATTTGAAAAATTGTGAAAATCCTGTGAATTGTGTATACCTTTAATTATTATTATTATTATTATTACAAAGGATAAAAGACAAAGAAACAATCATCATCATTCTAAGCAACACCCCAACATTACCCAGTTTTGAAAATTAGAGAGAAACGACAGAGGGGGAAAATTCGCTGCGTGCTTCTTGCATGGCAAACATAGATAGATGCAAATAACTTTGATTTCGTATAATGATAAAAAATACGTGCTAGTATACTAAAGTTTTTGGAAATGGTATGATGCGCCATGATGTGCTGAGAAGGCAATCGCAAGCGATCTGAATAAAAGGAAAGTGTTTGTTACCTTTCGATTCGAGCCCCATCTTTGATCCCACTAAAAAACATAAACATAAACAAATCGCTGCAATGTTTATGTTACTCTCCATCGCAAGTCTTAATTCTAGTTCGATTATGATAAATACTCGATGTATAATAATCAAACCATGTGCATATTTATAAGCAGGTTTTTCCTCCCCTTCCGCGATAGTTACCATACGTAGATACAAATAGCAGTATAGCATTTGCTGTTTTCGTTTTCCGGTAGCACTGTGCAGTTTACATGTACGAAGGTCTTATTTTTCAGATTCAATCTATGCAGGAGAGTGAATACGATGAGTGTATTTTCCATAGAAGCATTTTCCGGAACACTTTCGTTTTCTAAAGGCGTGAGAAGTTTAGCCTGTTCCACAAACTCCACGTCTGGCTAGAGAAGTTTTTGTGTTGTTTTGGTTTGTTTTGGTACAATTGTAACGCGGCTAGTGCTAGTAACGGAACGGAGAAGTTTCTCTTTGCAAAAAGTAAATAAGGTTCTAGTGAACCTGTTTATCTGCCTTTATAGTTAGCTAACTATATATATTCATATATATATATATATATTTGGTGCTGTATAATTCTAGTTAGTTTTTCTTTTTTATATATTTTTTGTTTATGTTTTTGTCTAGCTAGCTAGCTATATTTTTTTGTGTCTGTTTTTTCCTGATGATAAGTTTTCCGTGTTGTATTTGTGGAAAATCTGTTAATTCCAATCACAAGGCAATCCAGTGTGATATTTGTGACTTTTGGGTACATATTAAATGCAATGGTCTCATGCCAAGGATTATGCATCCCTACAGAATTCTTCTTAGAAATGTCTGCTGTAAATGTACTAATGAAATTCTCCCCCTTTGGCTTAAAAACTCCCCCTCTAGTTTATGAGAAGTCCCTTTCTTCCATTGAAATCAAGAAATTTCTTGCACAGCTTAATACTCTCGAATTTGTCTACGAACAAAACTATGGGTAGTGTCAACTGTAAGTATTATGATAAAAATGAGTTCTCCAGCCTTCATCTTGATTCTAAGCAATTCTCCCTTTTTCATAGGAATATAGCTTCGTTGTCAAAACATTTTGATGAACTAAAGCTCCTCCTTGGTCAACTTGGGCATGATTTCAGTATAATTGGTATCACTGGAGACTAAATTGCAGACAGATATTCCTTCTATTAATTGTGATTTACCTGGCTACTTATAAACACACAGCCACTGAAGGTGAAAAAGGTGGTGCTCTCTTATATATATCCCTGGTCACTTGCAATTCGTTGAACGTCCTGATCTCGACAAGCTTTCATATAAAAGCAGAGAGCTTGAATCCAAATTCATTGAAATTTTACAAACAAAGGATAAAAACATTGTCGTTGGATGCATTTACAGACATCCTGGTATGTCTGTAAATGAGTTCACTAATGATTTTTTAACTCCTGTCCTCCAAAAACCTACGTGTGAAAACAAGTCTATTTTTCTTCTTGGTGATTTTAATATTGACCTTCTTAAATCCGATAAAGAAGTTGGTGGATATTTAGACACTATCACTTCATTTAACCTACTTCCTCATATAATTATGCCAACAAGAGTCACTGGAATCACCAGTACAATTATAGATAATAATTTTACCAACTCAGCCTTGTGTGACACTGTGTCTGGCAATATTATTGATTCTACTTCTGACCATTTCCACCAGTTTTTAATTATGAAAGATTCCCTTGTTAATAAACCCCCTGCACCAGACAACTTATTTGCCTGTGACCGGAAACATTTTAATCGCATTGCCTTCATGTCTGAACTGCATGATATCAATTGGGATGTTATACTGCATTTAGATGTATATGACCCCAATCAGTCTTTTGATACTTTCTTCGACACTATGAATAGTCTTTTGAACAAATATGCTCCATTTAAAAAGACATCCAAGAAGAAAAGGAGAGTTAGATCCAGTCCTTGGATTACAAATGGCATCCTTACCTCTTTAGGTAAACGAGACCATCTCTATAAATGCTTTATTAGAGAAAAAGACCCTTTTCTTAAGAAATATCGTAATAAAATTGTCTCTTTGTGTAGGTTGAGCAAGATTGCCGATAATTTGAGACAGAATATCCCTTTCACTCTTAATCTTAACAAATCTTCTGGCCCCCATAGCATCCCTCCTAAAATACTGTCTCTTATAAAAGCTGAAATAGCACTCTATCAGAGATTATTAATCTATCTTTTACTACTGGCATTTTTCCAACAAATCTAAAAACTGTCAAGGTTATCCCTATTCATAAAAAAGGATCTAAATTGGAAATAAGTAATTACCGACTTATATCTTTGCTATCTAACATAGACAAGATTTGCAAGAAACTCATATACAAACGTGTGTATGGATTTCTTAATTCTAATAAAGTCTTATTTAATCAACAAATTGATTTCAGAAAGAATTATTCTACCTCTTAAACTCTATTAAACATCTCCCAGAAAATAATGGATGCTCTTGATAAGGAAAACTTTGCACGTGGAGTTTTTATTGATCTACAAAAGGCTTTTGATACAGTTGATCATGAGATTCTTCTTAAAAAAACTCTTTCACAGGACGACAGCAATTTGTCTCAGTCGCTGGAGTCAAATCTGCTAATAAGCTTATCAGACATGATGTCCCGCAAGGCTCGGTTCTAGGACCTCTTTTATTTTTGTTATATATTAATGATCTGCATAGTGCTATTTATTTTTCTAATGTTCATCATTTTGTAGACGACACAAATCTACTACATTTCAGTGACTCTCTGAAACAATTGGCCAAACAACTGAATTTGGATTTAAAATTTCTGTGCCATTAGCTCAATGCCAACATAATATCTTTGAATGCTAGTAAGACTGAATATCCTTTTTAAAAGCCCGCGGAAAGCCCTTAACTATGATTTTAGGCTTATTATTGATGGTAAAAGGCTTTTACTTGGTAATTGTAATAGATATCTTGGTGTTTTATTAGATAGTGACCTTAGCTGGAAGTCTCAAATTAATGCTACTGCAGTCAAACACCGATGTTTCATTTACGGAAATAGCGGACATGACCTTCCGCATTTAACACAAAAATTGCCAAAATTATGAACATTTCAATCGGCTATAACTTGAACTAAACTTACTCAAATTCCATGAAGTAAACTGTTCTAGAAAGCTGGAAGCCTCC